>OMKZ01017473.1:7023-19828 GCA_900302535.1 Neoniphon sammara
AGAGACAAAAAAAAAAAAAAAAAAAAAAAAAAAAAAAGACTGATTGGCCAGATGGTGGCGAAATACCAGCCAGTTTTGTGTTTTAGTCTATAACTTCTGAACTGTAAGTCACGGAAACAATTTTTTCCCCCTGGTTTTCTTGAGTCTGGATGCATCTTTCCATGTAAGCCCACTTTACAACATGTTTTGGTTCTTCTACAAATTTGGCCCGATCAAAACCAGATTTGGCCCACTGATCTATTAGTGATCCCTTTACATTCTACATGCTGAGATATATGGTTAGCCTCTTTGGTGCAACAAAACAATGTCACAGCTTTGGTGTAAACTATCTAGTTTCAAATGACCATTTAGTGTAGACTTCACAGGCTATACTAATGCACCAGCTGGATGTGCTACAAGTCTTGAATATGGAGCAGTATTACACTTACAGGGAATCTGGTGAATAAGTCACTGAACATCTGAGCAGTCAGAGGGCACTTCCTCCTGCTCATGAAGGAGCACAGAGCCTCTTTGAAGATGCCAGAAACACGATCCACATCCACATTTCCCATGAATGACACCTGGACACAAAACACAGGGTCAAACTAACCTGGAAAATTCAAATACATCAATGTGTAACAGATTGTTCTTGTGGCTGCATGACATTACTGCCTAAACATATAGGGGGGAAAAACGATAACATTGTCAGTCTAAATACAATCTCCATTACGAGAAGGTTGGTGTCAAGAAAAAATGTAGGAGAAGTGATAAAAAAAATATTTATTTATTTATTTATTTATCTATTTATCTATCTATTTATTTATTTATGGAAACATACATCCTCTGCTGCAGGTTTGTCTGGTCTCTGGTCCTCTTTGGTCTCGGCAGGGAGAGCACCTCTTAGTACTTTCACTAAGTACAGAGATGCACTGGAGGAGCACAATGAAAAAACACTGTCAAATAACATCAAAGTCCAACAACTGACTGGAACTGTCAAACTGATCTGAGACACAATCTGCATGTTCTGTCTGTTTCACTAAGTTCTCACGGTATTGCTGCTATTTTACATGATGCAATTCAGATTTTGCACACTTTATTCCTACATTTCAGCTTAGTATGTCAGAGTAATGGAATTGTTGGTTATGTGTGGCTATGCAACTACCATTTGCTATATTCTATATATACCATTCTTTTTTGCTGTATAACTACTGCTTACAGCTGCAACATTCCTATTACATCACTGAAGTTTCAACTAATGTATTAAAAAATGGGTGACGGTACAGGCGATGAAGCTAGAAAGTCATTTCATATTTGCATTTACATCTCAAAATTAAAAACTAAATGTCTACATTTCTTTGTTTCAGTATGTTCTGTTATTTTGTACAACCTGCATACAGGCTGAGATGCGTATAGTCCACGTTTTTCTAATCTTACACTGATACAGTGTGTGGTTTGTGTGGGTGGATAATAAAGTTATCTCAGCTCAGCCAAAGGTAAGTCCAACCTGAAGTAGTAGAGGCAGATTGAAGAGTCGGCCAGTCTCTGGGCTTTGGACATCAGCTTCTCTAACAGGTCATGTAGCTCCCCCTGCCTGTCACTGATGGTCCTGCAGTAAACCTTGGACCTGCACAACTGGTTCCTGAAGTGGGTAAGTGAGCAAGCGAGTGAAAAAATTAATAAATGAGTAGGTGTGTGCATTACTCTCTGGATCCACAAAGTGCTTCTCATCTAAAAACATCACAGCAATGTAGCATGAAAGATTGAGACAAAACAAAACAAAGACACAGTGTTATCAGAGAGTCTAAATTCCACCCACAAGAATATGTGAGGCCACCTCTGGGGGGCAACATAGAGCACAAAACTGAACAACATAGAACTAAAATGAACAGCGGCCAGTGGGACTTTTCCATAAAATCTGCTCTCTAAATTCTATTTTTACTGTGCAGTGGTGAAAATTACCCAGCAGTGGTTAAGAAGATGCACATTTCTATTAGCTTAGATGAATGAAATCTGGAACCATTTAGGAAAAAAAAAAAAAAAAAAAAAAACTTATTTCCTTTGGTTATGCAGTCAGTCAGGACCACGTCAGGACACCGTGCTAATGGGAATCTTTTGAAAGTTTCATAATTTTACAATTATCGATTTCATGACAGCTTATAGTTATGTGATCATAATAAATATTGGGCCATGTAACAATGGCAACAATAGTCCAGTTGTTTGTAAATATAAAAAGAAAAACACCACAGCAGCAGCTGCTTAGCACCAAACATGGAGATGAAACAACAGAACAAACAGGATAAACTAGACGCCTCTTTAAAATGTGTTACCTAAAGATATCTGCAGTTCGGCGGAGGAAGTCCTGTTCCTGCTGATCGCTGTCAGAACTCATTCCTCTTTCAATGACGGTCAGCAGAGGCTCCACCAAACCCAGAGCCAGAGGACTGCCAGCCTGACGGGCCACAAACACCTCCACCAGATCCAATACCTACATGTTTGAATAAGAAATAAGTTCTGTGACATGAAAGATGGAACTGCGACTCAAGACTGCGGATGTTTGCATTGTGGTTTTGATCTTGTTTCAGAACATTACACCCCTGTTGAGTACGTTAACCAAGAATTCTTTCAAAATCATAATACAAAAAGGGCATTTGTGACCATTATCAATATATAAAATGCCATCCTGATGAATTGAAAGGATTTTCTTTTTCCCCAATTTTCCAGCAAACAGCAGACTAATGACAATGGCCTACCTTGATCTTGAATTCTCGGACCAGCACCTTCTCTTTGTGTAGCCTGGCCTTTTCATCTTTTTTGGCCTGGGTCTTTATTTTCTGCTCTGAGAAGAGCATCGAAAGGCTCTTGTCCAGCTTCATCATGGCTTCATCATCTAAATCTTCATTATCGCTGTCATCCTCCTCTGTGGCCTGGATATGCAGCAGATTAGAATTGGTTACCCTGAAAGCCACTAGGGTAACAAGATACTGCAACATCCTACATTTTTGTAGAATTTGTGTGAACCGATCCCTGCACTCTACTGATTGCTTGCAATGCTGACCTATGAAATCAAGCTTATTCTCCTGTTGACTTCATTCAAAGTCGCTCTGGATATGAATTAAAGTAATGAATACATGTATATACTGCATTTCCTTAAATAAAGGCCAGATAAAGGCCCAAATACAGGCTGGGGATATAACAAGAGGAAAAAAATGGGAGAGGGGGGGAAATAAGTGCACTACATGCCGGCGCTTTCCCCCTCTCCCACTCAAAATTTTTTGGGATGGTCGGTCCAAAAAACAGAAGCAGATCAGCAAATAAGGAGGCTTCATGCTAAAATACAAGCAAATATAGTTATCAAACAGGGGGAATAAGAAATAAAGGCCTCTCTCAAATAAAAGCCTGCCTCCAATAAAGGCCTAGTACAATCTGCATTTGAGGTAAATAAAGACCCCCTCTTTTTTAGGAAATACAGTAGATGATTTGTGGTTAATTTCACAAATGAATCCTAGCAGTTAAAATTATGCAACAGATGGAACTATAGTCTTGAAGCTCATGATACTGCATGCTTTTAAGTGAAACACTGGCTGGAGAGTTAGAAGTTGAGGGGCAGATAGGGCTAGAAAACTCACCCATGGCAAATGTTGACTGGCAGCTGTTCACAGTATAACACATTTATTAGTACACAGGATGTGATGTTACTATCCCGTGTACCATAATCATGTTTTGACTCAGCTTCTCTGATCACCTTTAAAATTAACCATTAAAACCACATTTCCCACAGCCTTGTTGCTTCCTGTTGTATCCTTGGCTTTACTTTAAGGATAAATATGTTGGAGGTGATGTTTGCATTGGAAGTTCACTGCCTGCACCATCTGCCTCTGTCAGAAACTTGGAATGCTTGAGCTCAGTTTGTGCCTTGCCCCTGTTTTGTGCTCTCCAACTCTGGTTTTTAGTCCTGTTCTCCAGATCCTGAGCCCTGCTGGTTTTCATTCTGGCTTAAGAGTCTGATTTCCACCTGGGACATAATCTGCATGCAGTGAACTAGCTGGTAGCCTGAATTTAAGGACCAGGGTAAAGACCACTCCTAAAGGAGTCCAGCAGATTTCCCACCAAAATGCAATGCAGAGGTCTACAGAGGCTGTCAGTTCTCTGCTTCCTGCAATTATACCAGTGTCTCAAAATGAATATACAAATTATTTAATCATAAAACACAACATGACATCATGCTCCCATGCACCTGCATTAAGACAGGTGTACAGAAGTTGTTCTTTCACATTTGACTACACATGGCACATTAAAATCAAAGAGGTTTTGTTGCTATGTATGGTATAAGCCAGCGGTTCTCAATCCTGTTGCTGAGGACTCAGAGCCATGCTGGTTTTCATTCTAGCCAGAGGAGCTGATAGCTGGGACATGAGGTGAATGCAATTCATTCGCCTGGTAGGATAGAAAACCAGCGGTGCTCTGGATTTAGGACCTGGATTGAGACTCAGTGCTATAAAATGAAACTGAATGAAACACCCACCAAAGCATTCTGCTGCTGTAAGACCTTCATCAGTTCTAAACGAAAGTTTGGATCCAACTCCTCCTCCTCCTCCTCTTCCTCCTCCTCCTCCATTGATTCATCATCTTCATCCTCATCAGAGTCATCACACCCTTCCTCCTGGAATAGCCAAAAATCACATGAGCTAAAGATGAATCAATAGATGTTTTTGGAATCCTAGTATTAAGTGTGATATTCATAACCATGTGAAAAGTAGATATATAGATGTTCAATGTCTGGGCTAGAGTTAATCTTAGGGTTTGGTTATTGTTATATAGTCCATGGAACATCAAATAGGCAAGTGACACTTTGTTGAACATATTTTTAATCACCTGATGCTTTGTTCAGTATCAACAGTGGACTATGTGAATAAAGCATTACTATCTCTTCAAAAAATATAAGAGCAAAACTGTAACATTTGTAAAGATGAGTGCATTTCTAAAAGTGAAATCAATAGATGCTTGGTAAATCTGGATGGGATATAAAGATGATTAGAATTAAGAGAGCTGACCTCCATGTCCTCATGTTGCTCCTCGGGTTCCTCAGTTTCTTTCTTCAGGGTTTTTTCAGAGTCCTTGTCATCAGTGACCACCATAGCACTCTCCTCCTCATCCTTGTCTGGGTCAAGAACCTACCCATCCACACCCCAGTGCAATAGGAACTATATCAATTAAGTGCAACAGAAAGCTGCAACAATCTTTCAGAAGGCTCAGTCGTATTAAAACTCAAGTGTTAGCAGACAGTATTTTGTCATTTCAAGGGATGCACTGACCATGTTGCTTTTATCGAAACAGTTACATGTTACTGTGGGCTTGATGAAAAAGGTCTTCAATGAAGCATGTACCAACTGAAACAGCTTTTCAAAACTGTTAACTCTATGATTAGTCTCTAGCCCGGTTAGTCTGTTGCAGCCTCCCTTGAAGAAAGTGAAACATTCTTCCATTATTTTATAAATAAAACTAATGAAATTAGGTGACACCTCCCGAGTTCAAAGCACTTGATATTGTTTCCTGCGTAACCACTCTGCTAACACATTTTGATAAAATTTTGATGTTTATTGACCATGGAGTGCATTGTTGCACAAGTGAAATCCTTTAAAAACCATTTGGTATTATTTCAGACAAGTGGTCCAAACATTTTGCTCACTGTAAACTGCTCTCTGTCCATAGGTGTTTTCCTTTCAAGTTTTAACCATGCCACTATTTATCCTCTTCTAACGAATCCCTCCTTGGATCCCTCTGTTTTTTATTTTTATCCAAGATTTTTGAAAAAGTAATCTCCTCACAATTTATTTCTTTCATGAATCTCTTTATCTCTTTCCCTAAACATTACTTAGACTGGCCTGGCTAAGGTTACTAATGACTTACTGCTCACTGCTGATGCAGGCTTTTACTAGTTTTAATTATCCTTTCATCGACTGACACTATTTTAAGCTATTTTAATCAACTGTCTGAAAAGCTTTGTTGGTATCTGTGATGTGGCTCTGGACTTGTTTAGCTCATATCTGTCAAATAGGTCCTTTTTCTGTTGTGGTAGGGGGATCCTCCTCCTGTAGGATCCTCCAGGTGTCCCTCATTGTTTTTTGTTTATATCCCCCCCCTGAGGTATTTAAAGGAATAATATGTAATATTTTACTTATCCAAATATGCAAATGATCTTAACACAATAGTGGGAGATCACAAGTGCTGTTGATTAATACCAGATAATCTACTGTTACTGTGATGGCTGCTGAAATTAATTCGAGGGCACGAATTACTAATTCAAGGGCACGAGTAATTAATTCGAGGGCACGAGTTACTCATTCGAGGGCACGAATTACTAAAATATCCTCCTAGGGTCTAGGGGGGCTCCGCATTCTTGAAATGGTGTCACCTGAAGATAAATTTAAAAGGTTGTCAGATTATAATCGGTGGCCAATCGCTCTGTGCATCTTTTATTTTCCTCATGCATTACTCAGGGTTTCTGCAGCTTGAGGCGAGACTTTTTAATGCCACTAAGAATTAAATTTAAGACCAATTTTACAATAACAAAAACGAAAAAAAAAAAGAAGCTCGTGTTCTTCGCCTGGAACCAGTTTCAGCCATGACACGAAATCTGGGTTATACAGCCAATTTATAGAGCACTTCCCCATGCTCTCTAAAATCTTTGGTTTAAATCATTCCTTGGTTTAAAGTAGCGGTCAGGCTAATGTTAGCGGTAGCTAGCTAGCAACAGTGAATCCACTGTTCTGAGCGTCGCGGCCGGAGTGTTGTTGGTTCCGAGTCCTGCTCTACGTGACATTAATGCAACAGGCACATTTATTTTCTGAAATTTTTCATAAAAATCAATTCCTAAAATCTTACTTTCCACATCTGTAGCATTTTTAAGACTACTCAAAGATTGATTTAAACATTTTAATACCAATTGAGGCCCTAAGATTAATGAATATAATGCCTTTTAAGACTTTTTAAGGATCTGCAGGAACCATACTTACGTCCAAGATAGCTGTGAGGGCTGTTGCAGTGACATGGGGGCAGATGGAGGAGAACACTGTTTTGCAGACCTGTCTGATATGTCGGCTGGGCTGGGACAACAAAGACAACAAGATGTCCACCATCACTTCCACCCAGTGGGGCTCGTCCTCCTGTTTGGCTGCAGAAGGTCAAAAGCAATATGCTGTCAAAATATGACCAACAAAGGAACAAAAATTTCAAAACAGAGAGAAAGAAAAAAACAAAAACAAAAAACAGGTATATATAGCTGCAAGGGGCAATTAAGAGGTCTAAGCAAAAAAAAAAAAAAAAAAAGTAAATAATAAAATTAATTTTTTACAACATTTTTTTCTTATTTGTACAGGAATTTAAGACCACCTTAAATTAACTACGGTGTCATGGTGGTAAAATGTTCAGTGACAAATTGTTTTATAAAACAAGCATGTAATTTGTGGTAAGTTGTGACCAGCTATGGCAGGTTTGCATAGAGGTCGCCTGTGCAAGTTATGATGGACAGTGAGATGGCTCATTGTCAGTAGGCTCATGTTTGGACTGGTATTGTATGAACTCTAGTCCCAATTAACAGATATTAGAGCATATTGACATGGAACAAATATGACTGTCTAATGGTGCAGTGTAGGTTTTTGCTTGGAGGGAAGTCAGGCGAGATTATTTGACCTTGAGTCAAAAAAATGCATTGAAACAAGCAATCATTTACAGGCATCACCGTCACACTGGGCAGGTCTGTAAACAGACACAGATTGTGAGTCAACCTGTGTGCAGTGACAATGATATATTAATTTGAAACTTTACCTTGTTGCCTCCTTGTCTTCTTGGCCTTCTCCTGGGATTTGTTTATGCAGTTCTCAAGGTCCTTCATGATGTCCACCAGCTCTGTGGGGGCCTTCACAGTAAACACAACATTTCAGAGACCTGAATGTAGAGGAGTATCTTCATTGCTGACTCTTACTCATGAAATCTTCATATCGGTGTCAATTTTTAAAAGGAATACTCCAACGTTTACCCTTTTTCCAACTTACCCATACTGAGACAAGATGTTTAATACCATCTTTACCTCTGTACGTCCACTACTTCGGTTCTGCTGGGTAGCATTTCGTATTAGCTTAGCATAAAGACTTGAAGTCTACAGGAGTCATTAGCCTTCTTCTCTTAACTTCTCCTAGAACAACTCTTGTTTTTTTTATGAAAAATTCCAAGACATGTATTTCAAATACACATGATACATTGTGTAAATAAGACAGCTTCGGAGTTGCTGTAAAGTTTATTTTTTCACTTTGACAAAGGTAGACTAATGATTCCTGTAGACTTCAAGTCTTTATGCTAAGCTAACATGAAACAACACATACTAAACATAAGAACCGAAGCAGTGGATGTACAGAGGTGAACATGGTATCCAACATCTTGTCTGAGTCTGTGTAAGTCGGTAAAAGGGTATTTGGCCCAAAATGTTGGAGTATTCCTTTAAGAAACTGTTAAACCAACTGCAGTATTTCTGTCAATATTGCATACAGGCTATACATTGTTTGGTAGGGCACAACAATAAGAATTAAAGTATGATTGCTCCATGGCTCTAGTGTTTTGATAATATTTGGAAGATTTCTGTTTCCCATTCCTACAAAGTAGTGCTGTACACTCAAGTATTTTCTTTGGTGTGCTTGTACCTTGAAGAGGTGCATGCCAACCAACAGGAAGAGCTGTTGGAAAGCATTGGTCTCTGCAGTCGGGCGTTTCTTGGCTTTCTTCATTAGGCAGGCCACTGACTCAAGCATGCTGGGAGGAGTGATAAATTTAGTTAATAATATACCAAATACAACTGCGGTATGAAGCTGTAATAAAAGTAAACAACTGCGCAGATGAAGGGTTTGCATGGGTCTGTTTGTGTGGAATGAACAGTTTAGTTCATTCTCTAAGGTGAACATTGAACAGAACGACATGACTGATTGATTAAAACTCCGTTTTGCTGCAGTAATTAACTTTTAGGAACTGTCAAATTATGGTGGCGGGGCAGCATGGCTCAGGAGGTAGAGCAGTCGTCTAGTAACCAGTAGGTTCCTGGTTCGATCACCAGCTCCCCCAGAGAGCATGTCGAAGTGTCCTTGAGCAAGACACTGCTCCTAACTGCTCCTGATGAGCTGGTTGGCGCCTTGCATGGCAGCCTCTGCCATCAGTGTGTGAATGTGTGTGTGAATAGGTGAATGTGAGACATACATTGTAAAGTGCTTCGAGTGGTCGGTAGACTTGAAAAGCGCTATATAGTCCATTTACCATGATGAAGGCAGTACTCAAAAGTAATGCTAAATAATAAAATCCCCATTTTTAATTGGGTTTACCATAACAGGAGTCATGTTTGCCAGGGAATGAACCCCATCAATCAACTTTCCTCTAGTGCCAACCACAGATCAAAATGTCAAATGTGATATGTCAAAATCTATCGGGCGCATTGTGATGAAATTTTGAAAGCACATTCATGTCATCCCAGAGGATGAACCCTGCCAACTTTGGTGACCTCTTGACCTTTCCTCTAGTGCCACCCTCAAGCCAAAATGTTACAAACCCCATTCTCCCAGTATTTGCATTCCCCTGACACGCACCAAACCAGCAGGAACTAGCAGCAGAGGGCCAGTACTTGTTATGCTAGAATGACTGTGATTAAAATGTAGTGATCTTATTATCTTGGTGCTATTTGCTAGTTCACCTTAAAACATTTTGTAGGATTATGTTATCTTTCCCTACCTGTCCCAGGCCTGTCTCTGCTCAAGGCTGAAGGGCTGAGTGCTCTGGACATATTTTGGCTGGTTGAGCAGAACTTGTGCGTACTGGACCAGGCAGTAGATCCACATCGTGCCGTCAGCCGTTACACCCAGAACGTGCCTCTTGTTGACAGGTGCCACCTCAGCTGAGTCGCTGATGACCGGCATGTGATGCATGGACTGCAGGAGTCTGGAGGGTAGACAGATTCAAATCAGTTAGAAAAATCAGTTTGGCCAATCGATGTGAAAAGTTAATCAGTTCTTCTTTGCCCCATGACCAACCTGTCCACAGCGTTTCATGAGGTTTCATAAATCCGTTCAGAAGTTACATGGCATTTTATGAGAAGCCATGCCCACTGCTACACCCCACTTTGGCCAGTCAGTGTGAAAACGTAATCAGTTCTTCCTTTAAACTCGCTAACAATATTTTAAGTTATCGTATCTGGCTGGAGCACAGTCATTATGAGGTTTCATTCACAAAAGAGCAAAGGGATATCTTTAAAAACAAGAATGCACAGACGCCACACACTCTGTTAGTGAGAGGAGACAGATAAAGAGTAAAGGGAGAAAGGAGATAGGCCTGGACTAAATTAAAAGTGGTGGTGTTGGCCTGTGCATCTGAAGTACCAACCGACGCCTGACGAGACAGAGAGCTGTGTGATCCACATTAACTGACAATGGCTGATCACAAGAGCTAATGCTTTCTGTTTAAAGACTATAATATTTGCTACACTGTTTATTACTGTTTATCACTGAAAATCCCATTGTGCATTCAACGGTAATGTTAATTAAAAATGCGCCACAAGTTGCCAAGTTGATAGTGAATGTCTGAGAAGGTTACAGGTCTCACCCAAAGAAGGAATTGACAAGGATGACTCTGGTTTTATCGTCCAGTGGTACAGACAGTTTCCCCTCTGACTCTGGGATGTCTGGCGTGGCCTTCTTGGCATGGAAGAAAGCATGGAAAAACACAAACCTAGAACAGCAACAACACAGTAATAGTTAACTGCCATTCCTCAGTGAAACAAAAGGCCCTAAACAGTGCTAGATTAGAGGCAGTTCTAACCTGGCCACATCCATGACAAGATCCTCCTCCTTCTTCACCTGGTGGTTCTCAACGATGGAGATGAGCCGAGCAACAATCCACTTCCTCAGACGGAATATAGAGTTGTTCTTCCTGAGGAGGAAACTCAGCAATTATTTCTTTTTTTCAAATCAAGGCCATGTTTTTTACTAACATTTGGTGATAATTAATAAATATCCACATTTAGAGCAAGCTGCTGTTTGTGTTTTCTTCATCTGAAAGGTGACATAATCTCTGTCTTTGTTCAAAGATCTCATTGTGCCTACAACATATTAAATTATAGCTTTGCCACATGAGATATAAGTATATGTACTTATGTATCTATATAAGTAGGTATATTCTATACATAAGTATAGAAATATATATCTGATATACTTTATCCTGAAGAACATTTAAAGGGCCCACTCATGAATCGGCAGCCTTCTTTTAAGTCACAAGAAACTTTTATTGACATAAGCCGATGCAAAGACAGTGGAGTAATATGGGTACAATGTTACAGGTAACCTGTCAATGAATAGTGAAAAAAGACCTCTAATAATTTAAGACATTTTAGGATTTTTATATAGTTTAAGTGCCTTAAATTGCAGTATTTCTTTACAGATTTTTGAACAACATTTTGGGCAAAATGCTCTTTTTCTGACTTACACAGACTGAGTAAGATGTTCAATACCATTTTCATCTCTGAACGTCCACTGTTCCGAAGGGTAGCATTTCGAGTTAGCTTAGCATAAAGATTTTAAGTCTACAGGAGTCACTAGCCTAGCTCCGTCAAAGTGAAAAGATAAACCTTACAACAACTCTGACGGTATCTATAGTTCCTACCATCTAACTTCTCCTAAAATGATTGTCGTTTTTTTTTTCTGTTTGTTTTGTTTTTTATTCAAAGACATGTATTTCAAATACATGATAAATAGTGTAAATAAGACAGCTTTGGAGTTGGTGTAAGGTTTATTTTTTCACTTTGACTGAACTAGGCTAATGACTCCTGTAGACTTCAAGTCTTTATGCTAAGCTAACGCAAAGTGCTATCCATAAGAACCAAACCAGTGGACGTACAGAGGTCAAAATGATATTGAATAAACTGTCTCAGTCTGGGTAAGTCGGAAAAGGGCATTTTGCCCAAAATGGAGTATTCCTTTAACAATCCAGGTATATCATGCTCTGTAACACTCACTGTTCCCTTCCTTCCTGTTGCTCTTTTTGCTTGCGAGTACTGAAGTCCATGAGGTTCTCCAGCTGAGGTTGAAGAAACATGGTCTTTAGCCACTCCACGTAGCAATGCAGGGCCGACGGCTGAAGGTGCTGCACCACCCTCCACACCGAGGGCACCACTGGATAGCCCTGGTTGGTCAGTGAGGAGAAGCCCACCATCACTGCCAGCTGTTTGTCTGGGTCCTGGCAGCCCTCCAAGAAGTCTGACACATAGGTGTCCATTTCTGGGGCCAGTTTGAAGCGGTCAAGTGTCTGTCAGGGAAAACAGTGGATGGGATTCTTGTGTTCATCAGTTGTTAATGAAAGAGGCTTGTCAGTTTGTGCAGTCATTTCACATTACCGTATTTTCCGCACTATAGGGCGCACTGGATTATAAGGCGCACTGTCAATGAATGGTCTATTTTCAGACTTTTTTCATATATAAAGCGCACCGGACTATAAGGCGCATTAAGCAAAACAAAACAGATAAGTCAGTCAGTCAAACTTTATTAAATGCGTTCTCATTAACTCTCAACATTGTTCAAACGTTAATGAGCGTATTCACAATAACTCCCAACCTTGTTCAGTTGTAACACGTAAAAAAAACACAGTCTGATACCGCTAAATCAAACGTTAGCGTATTCACAATAACTCTCAAAATTGTTCAGTTATAACACGTACAATACAACACAGTCTGATACCGCTATATAAAATGATACCTGATCTGATACCGATATATAATCCATATATAAGGCGCTCCGGATTATAA
>OMKZ01017478.1:5366-20954 GCA_900302535.1 Neoniphon sammara
TGTGCCAGAAGTTGAAAAAACTAGTTGCTCTGTTGGGCACAAATGAGAAAATTCTGTATCCTTCTTGCATATAGAAGAAGAATTTAACATGGTGGCAGTGGTTGTGGACTTGTTGTAGCCAAACGACAGCCTGTGTTATCGGAGCAACGCGAGTTGTGTGAAGCTAGCCGCGTTGTCATCGCTGGCGGGGAGAGATGGTTATAACTAGCTAAGTGACCTGACCCTGACTGGCCTGCTGTGCAATATGGAAGGATTAACCATGGACTGACTTAACCATGACGGATGAGGCTGAAAAGAAGAAAGTGAACCTTTTTAGTTATCTTATCGGCGAGAGTGGTAGGAAACTGTTAGATACGCTGATGGGTGAGATAGCTAGGGATAAATGGAAGCTGGACGACATTATCAAAAAATTTGATGATCACTGCAACCCCAGCGTTAATGAGACTGTTGAACGTTATCGTTTCTTTACGAGAAACCAAAGTGCTGGTGAAACTATTGACGGTTACGTCATGGAACTGAAATTGCTGGCCAAAACGTGCAACTTTGGGATTTTGAGAGACTCGCTCATTTGTGATCGGATTGTTTGTGGGAGTAATGCCGCAGGCATGAGAGAGAGACTGCTCCGTGAGAAGAACATGACGCTTGACACATGCATACAGCTGTGCAGGGCCGCCGAACTGTCTCGGGAAAAATGTTAAAGCCATCTCCGGACCGATGGTGGAAGAGGTACATGCACTGCGAGGAGCTGCATGCCAGAAACAAATAGGTGACACAGTGGAATGCAAGTTTTGTGGAAAAACACACAAGAAAACAGAAAAAAACAGAAACGGTAAGAAGTGCAAAAAGTGTGGTACAGAGAACCACTTTGAAAAGACACATAGAGCAAGCCCGGAACAAAGAAAAAAGAAGCAAGTGCACAATGTAGCACAGTGTGAGAGTGATGACTATGAAGAAATTCTATGTGTTACTGTAGCAGAAACGGAAAATGTGAATGTAGTGGACACTCAGCTTTTTGCAGGCATGTTCCTGGGCAAAGATATTGTGAAGTTCCAAATTGACTGTGGTGCCACTTGCAATGTTATCGCAAGTAATGTGCTCAATCCTGACACAAAACTTGAAGACACCGAGAGTGTACTAGTAATGTACAACAAAAGTAAACTGAAACCACTGGGAAAATGCAAAATAAAATTGAGAAACCCAAGGAACCTGAAATTGTATTAGTTTGGGCTGTGACAATGTCGCTAGCTGTTGAAAAGACCGGCTCAGCAGAAACACTAGTTCCTGGGATACAGAGGTAGCGTTTAGCTTGACATGACAAAAAGGGGAATTCCCCCTCATGTTCCCTCCACCGGTTGAATGGATTGGTGGAGAGCGACACTGGTTTTACCTCTCTGTACCTTGCCACCTCATCTAATGCCTTGTCATTTGTGGTTCTGGACACTTCTACTGGAGTATATGTGCTTCCCAGGAGATCAGCAAGAGCACAAGAGTCCCTTGTTTTGTTTTTTTTTGATGTTGGTACTGGGTCATCATCTTGCTTTGCCTGCTGCTCCTCCAGTAACTCCTCTGCCTCACTGTCGGCTGCATTTACTGGCCCACTCTGCTGAAAAAGTAAATGAATCACATTAGTAAAGAATAGTTTTATAATGTAATGGTTATACAGTTAGTTTCACATCCATTGCAGTGGTAGAGGCACAAAAAATGTGCAAATGTTTAAATAATTGCAGACCTGACTGCATTTAATAAGACAACACAACAAAAAAATTCTGTGCACACAGTCAGTGTCTTCATTCTATATGCATTTGTACTTACATCAGCTCTGGATGCCTCTGTGATTAGATGACTGGATCAGCAGGATGGTAGTTGTACAAAAGCAGAATGGGAAACCAAGAGTATGTATTGCTCCAAAACCCTTGAACAAAGCTTTGAAACGCTGGCACTTCCCGCTACCTACCATTGAGGACATACTCCCGGACCTGTCAAAGCCAAAGTGTTTACAGTGTGTGACGTTAAAAGTGGTTTCTGGCATGTGAAGCTGACTGAGGAGTCCAGCTGCCTGACAACGTTCTCCACTCCATTTGGACGTTACCAATGGAGATAAGTCTAGCCCCTGAGGTTTTCCAACAAAAGCTCACACAAGCGTTGGAGGATCTACCTGGTCTGTACATTATTGCAGATGATGTGCTGATCACAGGACAAGGTGAGACACTTGAAGCAGCTGAGAAAGATCATGATGTCAAGCTGAGACTGTTCCTGGACCGATGCAGACAAAAGTGCATCAAACTAAATGCGGATAAGTTCAAACTGCAAGAAAAGGAGGCCACATACATAGGACACCTCCTGACAGCAGATGGACTAAAAATAGATTCTGAAAAGGTGCGTGCCCTCCAACAGATGCCGGAGCCCACTGATGTGAAAGCAGTTCAGAGGCTGTTGGGTATGGTAAATTACCTGGCTAAGTTTTGCCCTCATCTCTCAGACCAGTGTCAGGTGTTGAGGCAATTGACGTACAAAGACTGTGAGTGGGACTGGACAGCACACCACGAGGAAGCATTCCTCAAATTGAAAGAGACTAAATTGCAAATGTTCCAGTGCTGAAATATTACAGCCCAGATGAAGAACTGACCATACAGTGCAATGCCTCAGACACGGGTTTGGGTGCAGCTCTCATGCAGAAGGGTAAGCCTGTCATTTTTAGCTATGGTATTCAGTGTGGAAAAATTCCACCAGTACACGTATGGCCGCAAAGTTACTGTTCAAAGTGATCACAAGCCGTTGGAAACCATATTGAGAAAACCACTCCTGATTGCACCCAAAAGACTTCAAAGGATGATGCTGCGCATTCAGAAGTATGATCTGGACGTAGTGTACGTACCAGGAAAAGACATGTTGTTGGCGGACACTTTGACTTCCTGAGTGCTCATCCTATGGCTCAGTGGAAACTGAAATAGAGAATATGGTGCAACACCTACCTATCTCAGAAAGCAGGCTGAACACAATCCGTTCTGCGTCAAAAGAGCATAAAACACTGCAGCTGCTCATCAAAACAATGTGCCAGGGATGGCCAAACGACAAGAGGACAACACCAAGTGAAATCAGGCCATACTTCTCTTTCCAGGAGGAGCTCGCATTCAACACCATCCGATCTCACATAATACGAGGAAAACTAGAGGAGATGGGGGTGGACTCCTACCTCACCACCTGGGTAATGGACTACCTGACGGGATGACCACAGTTTGTCAGGTTGGAGGGCAGCATGTTGGAGGTGGTTCTGAGCAGCACGGGGGCTCCACAGGGGACAGTCCTGGCACCATTCCTTTTCACCCTTTACACGTCTGACTTTCAGCACCAGTCTGATTCCTGCCACGTCCAGAAATACTCAGACGATACTGCAATAGTGGCACATATCGGCAGTGATCAGGATGAGGGGGAATATAGGGAGCTGGTGACAGCCTTTTGTGAGTGGAGCGGTAGGAACTGCCTCCTGCTAAATACAACTAAGACCGAGGACTGGACTCGGTGGGGACTATTGCAGAAAGGTGTACATGCAGTAAGATGCAGGACATCTTAAGAAATTACAACCATCCACTACATGACATTTTTGATGGACAGAAAAGCAGCCGCCGTGAGTGGTACACATTCAAAAGGTCATTTGTCCCCACAGCCATTCGATTGATGAACTCCTCAGTCTAAAGGAGGAGGAGGTTTCTGGACAGCTGGACAGGTCCCTTATCTGGCACTTCTAGACAACTGCAACACACCGTCACAAGGCCTGGACACCAGTGCAGCACAGAGACTACTCAGCCGTCGTACAAGAACACTACTGCCCACAAAAACAAGTCTTCTACAGCCAAAAGTCGTACAGGCACAGCAGGTCCTGGAAAACAATCAACAACGTTAATGTGCCTATTTCAACAGATCAGCAAGAGACCTATACACGCTGCAACCGGGTGACTGTGTGAGAATACAGCCACTCGGGCCCCACTCTGTCTGGAAGCTAGGCAGGGTGCTGAAACCAGTGGTTGCTAGGTCCTATGAAGTCCAGTTGCACTCTGGTGGTGTTCTCAGGAGAAATCGGAGACAACTCAGACATGCTCAAGGACCGGCCCCCAGTGAGCCCCTTGACATAGAGACTGTTGACACCAGTCACTCAGAGACTGACCCTCCACACGCTGTCTCTGAGGGAAACACTCCCACTGCAACCAGTGACAGGGACACACCTGTAACCGCCAGAGCTGGTCACACAGTGGTGAAGCCACAACGCTACAAGGACTTTGTGACTGTCAACAAATAAATGACTGTGTGGGACTAATGGACTTTGGGGGGAAAAGGGGCACAGTTGAAACAATTTGGACTCATTTTCCGAAATATTGATTTATGCCTGTGTTTAAGCTCAGAACAATGAAAACACCTACATATTCTTCATAAAAATTTCCTGACATACAAAAGCAAACAGTGAGTCTTACCACACAGTACTTTAGGTTGCTAGACACGTCACGTCACCGTAGAAACAAACGCCAACTCTCCTTGACATCGGCTGTACTGTTGCCTTCAAGTACCTGACGTAACCTCCTTCGTTCTGCATTCAAGTGTTTTCCACATAATTGGAATTCTGTGCTCCAAACCAAGGATTTGTATTGCTTATAAATGAACCAATTCTATATCTAACCAAATCAACCCGACGGCTCCCCTCCTCAGATCTATGTAAATCTCGTGACCTACCAAGTGACCTATTTGATCTCAAAACGGCGAATTTCGCCGAAAGATGGAGTTTGCATCCCTGCATTTAAAACTGGAGCTGAAGTTAATACAAAAGTAACTTTGACTTCAACATCCTATTTTTATGACCTATCAAAATTTTACTTAAGACTTTATAAGACATTTTAAGGCCTAAAATTCAGATTAGATTCAGATTCAGATTATTGGATTTTTGACTTTTTAAGACTTTTTATTGATCTGAGAAAACCCTGCCACCCAACCCACCTAGTTTCATTCACCCTGAAAGCCAGAGTAATTGGCATGTGATTGCTGCCTGTCTTCTGGTCCCGTAGATTTATGATGGCATAACATGATTCTTCTATGGAAGTCATTTGTGTGGTGGTTTAACATTTTGTGAAACTGGGCTTCTGAAGGACGACTCACTCTGGATTATGGCATAAGGGTTACCATCATATTCCATGTGTATTGATGAGAATGGGGGGAAAGTCTTTTGGGCCCTATGGCATCATGTGTCTTGCAGTTCAGACTTTGGCCACTAAGAAAATCATTGCACTGCCCAGAGGCCCACAGGGCTTGGTGCAGCGTCACTGTACTAGAGGTGAACATTTATCTGTATTGAGAGGGACTTAGTAGAAGGCCAATAGTAATGCTACTTTTTGGATAGTAGCTGCCAACAGCCAAATTTTGTATCATATCTTTTATGAAGTATATCATATCAATATCATGTTATTTGTATAATATTTTAAAATTTGCCCAAATTTAAAAATCAGTATTCAGTGTTTTTCTCATAATTTTATTTGTCAAGTGTAAAATTTTGCCTCTGTGCCTTTGAAACAGCATCAGACCAATGGGACATTAAAACTCCTCATTGAAAACCAGCAAAATAATGTTTGAGTGCACATCTATGAACATGTCTTCCCATAGACAGCCAATACTAGTATTGATCAATTCAACAATAATCAATTGAAACACACTATAACAAAGGTTGACCACACTGATTGGACCATATTGGAATATTAATAAAAGGAAAATATAGTCTGGAGATACTGTAATCCTTTTTCCAAATATCTATACAGTATATGATGTACCCCCTCCTTGTTTTCTGTCGTTGTGCTTGAGGACACAAATAATAATATTAATATAATAACTCAGATCCTCTGTGCTGGTGAATGTACATTCAGTGAAGCTTTAGGCAAGGAGAGGTCATTCTGTCCTTAAGGATTCCCTGTCCTGGACTACTCACAATGCTAATTGTATTAATGTTAATCAAAGAGGATTAAGGCTGTAATAGCCTAATTCTTCCAAGGCTCTATAGCACTTTCTCATTCAGTATCAAACTTAGATGGCTTCAGCTAAGCTATGCAAGTAATTCTGACCCATGCTACACAAGACCATATATATTCCAGACATTTGCAGAGTCATATTCCAAAAGGCCCTGCCATGCTTGACATCAATAGCACATTTAAAGATTAAAGATCTATTTTGAAAATTAAGAATGACGCAATTTGTACTGGGAGAGTAAATAGTAGTGATAATTTAATAGGATGTGAAGTAGAAAACATAAAGTGTCTGAGATTAATTGAATGTAAATGAATTAACGACTCTGCCTCTCAGTGGCAAGCTGTTCACTAAGGGATAATGGATTCCCCTGCATTTGCATTGTGTTACTATGGTGTATGGCACAGCTAGACTCAAGCATGTTATATCCTTAGCCTTTTTCCAAATTATACTTCAAAAGCCTTTCCACCTCAACATAGAGTAGATAAACCTGCCCTCTTCTTCATCTAGAAATAAAATTCTATAATTATCCCTTAGAAATTCATTATTCACTAACAGTTACAATACAGAATTCCTTAATAAAATGCATCTCCTGCAGAATTACTGGTGTATCTTAATTCTGTTTGCACCAGCCCCCTCTCTTGCTTATTTGCCATGATAAACAAAGACAAGCTGTTATTCAGACTCGTGGTTGATAATAGTAGTGACAGTGAAATCTAGGATAGTCGTTATGGACACTGTCTAGCTGAATATTTCTAGTCAAGGGTATGGAGAAATTAAATATTCTTCTTTTTTTTCTTTTTTTTTTTTTTTGCTGGGGGACCCTGGGTACCCATCAAGGACAACTGAAATTCCCTCTAGGTCTAGGACCTCCGGTGGTGTCTGGATCCCACATTGAATAAACAATAATAATGTGAACCCACTCTATTAACCTGCCTCGTCACCGGCAGAATAAAATTTACCACCTTTATAGGCTCCCAGAATTCCTTTATAAAAATCATGATACACATGATGGTAAGGAATTCCAGTGCTATTTTTTGCTCAATTTCAGCCCGCGCTCACGTGCTGTGGAGAGTGACCTACGCTGCTCGTGACGTCGCAGCGGCGGAAGCGCGCAGGCAACGAGAGCGAGCTAAAGAGATTGAGAGAGAGAGCGAGGGCTAGAGAGAGAGAGAGAGGGGGAGAAGGAGGGAGATAGAGAGATTCAGCGGTGAGGGAAATGCTCCATAGCGCCATATTTCTACCGCTGACTCTACTGACCCGGTAAGTGCTGACATAATGCTTACCAACGGCGCCAGTGACCCGAACGGAGTAGCAGCTGCGATTTTCAAAGTTGGGGTTACCGGTTGACATTGCGGTGAAACACAGCCATAGAACAGGGCACCTCAACGTATATGCTGTACGTACAGTAGCCTAGCTGAAAGACTGTGAGTGCATGTCTGGATTTAAATCCAACAATGTCAAAGAATATACGTTAGACAGTTGTGGAGTGCATTATTGATCAGTTTACTGATAACAAATGGCCTACACATCGATAAATAATTGATTAGCCTACAGAGGACATTCATAGAATAAAGCTCGCTGTGCCCGGTGAAAACTGTCTATGCCAGAAATAGCCGCTGCTTTTCTCTATTTTAATAAGTTATCTAGCTGCCAAGATCCTCTTAAGCTGTATTATCATTTTTTTATTATTATTTTTTATCTTTTTTTTTCCTGGTTTAACTACATTATTGAGGAAATGACAGGTTGAAGTGTTTGTTGTTCAACCACGTCAAAAGCCTTCTTAGTGCAGTGTTGTTAGAATTCTGAAAAATAACAGAATATTCCCTAGGCTTTCTGTGTGGCGTGGGCTTTTGCCAATGTGAGTACTACAACGTGTGGTGAATGGCTTCGGTTCAGTTTGGCAGCACTGAAACAATCCTAACAGGTTTTTACAGCATCCCCTCCAGTCACGTTGGTCTATTTTTAGCCCTGTGTTTCTTTGGAGATTAATTTGGTTGGAGGGAGGCTGAGTGGACTGGCTCCCTTAGGAGGCAATCTCTTCAGTGCACTATGAAATAATAATAATACTAAGAGAATAAACTGTTGTGTAAATATAGGTTGAATAGCTGCGAGAACAACAGGTAGACACATATTTTATTTACGCTGTCAGAGCCTAGGTAGCATAGAGACTTTCACACACTAGACATGATGCCATATATTATTTAATGCTTGCTTTAATAGGTTTAGCTACTAAATAAATGACCTGCTGTCACTAGCAGCGTTTTGGTCTACATTATAATAATTTATGCCACGTGGACACCATTGAATTAATTTTTAAAAGCATCTTTATTGATGCTGAATTCAAAATCAGTGTGTAAGAAATTCTCTGCTAGAAGGTCATTATTTACAGATCAGTGAGTTCCAGTGGGCCATCTTGAAAAGCTGAGGAGAAGCATGCTGTATATGTTTTGCAATATTAGCTAGCAAGTAAGTAGTCTATAGATCATTAGCAGCTGTAAGTGCAATGTAAACCTACATTTAAAATGTGAAAATGCAGAATGCATTTCCTGCAATTTTATTCAATTAACTTTAAGTTAAATGCACGCACAGGAATTGTGGTAACCTTAAAATGAGGGCGTCAGAATACAGCTATTTGCATGTATTTTATGATTTTTATACTTTACTCATTCTGCAAAACACATAACTAATGAGACTCTGCACCATGTTTGGTGTCTCTAAGTATTTGGTTCTTAAGTTATGGCTTAACACCCTAGACCGGCCATTTCATCATTACTACCTGTGGTCTAATCTAAGTATTAAGAGCCCCCGCATGTGATTAATCTCAGTCTCAGTATCCTATACCTTTCCAGCCCACTTCATCAAGCCGAACAAAGTCAGAGTTAGACTGAACATAAAATGCTGAAGAAACTATCAAAGTGAACATCAATTCATTGTATGGGTATCTAATTATTTTGTTATTGATTTGTTATAAGTAAACTTATGTGTATGCATGCACTACTTCTAGATATGCAAGTGAGCACTGGTGAACAAAATTATTTTGCAAGAGGAAGACTAGAGACCATGGTTTCGGTCTCAGTTTCATAACTGTTATACCCCAAGTGGTTACAAGGGTCTGTAGGCAGTCCCTAGGGTATACTACAAGATTGCTAGAGTGGTTGCTAGGGAGGGGGTTGCTAAAATATTTGCAGGTCTTTCTAGGTGGTTGTTAGGGGTTTTCAGGTGGTGATAAGCAGTCACGGGACAGCTCATAATAACATAGCACAGTCTAAAGCAATTAGAGGACATCTCATAATAACCAATATCTAACTCATGACGTAGCGGTAGGTGAACTAGCTGAAGCAGTTGAAGTTGAAGTAGTAGAAGTGTAGTAGCAGCATACTCTTCTCTTGCTTGTGTGATAATACTACATTAGCCTGTTCAAGCTAACTGAGGGAACATTGTAACTTGTTAAATTCAACACAGATTATCCCAGTTGACAACACAAAGATTACCATTCAAGTACTTGCACTTTTTCCATAAACAGAAAGTTACACATCAAGTTATGAGCATTGTAAATGAATTATTTCAGTTGCTGCTAGTACAGGTAAACCTACCAGGACATCTTACTGCAGACTGAGGGAAAACATTGGGGTGCACTACCTAAGTCTGCAGGGGGTCCCAAAGGGGGTGCTAATGTATCAAATGAATACAGAAATACTCGTCCTTGCAGAGGAATCCATTGAATGCGACAAAACACTTGTACCAATAATGAAACAGTGATTACATATAAATAATAATACATCATTGATAGAAATAATAAACAGGGTTAATGTTGATGGCAAGTGAAATAATGTCACCCTGCTACAGAAGCAGTAAATAAAGTAGCTGAATTAGTTGAAGCGGTAGGTAAGCAAGGAATATTCCACAACGAGTTGGTCTTAGAAAAACACCTTGAAGTGGATTATCCCGCTTATTGCACGGCTTGTAGTGTAGGCTCGTGTCGAGGGTGGGCGGTGCTGTCGGCGTTTATGTTTCAAAGTTGCTATGTTAGCCTACGACAGGTATGCAGATGAAGTTACTTAGGAGAGGCACTCAGCTGTCACCTGGATTGGAGGAACGTGTAGTTCTTGCTCCACTTTTTACCTGTCTACAGTAGTTGGAGCCCAGTAATCTAGTTAACAGAGGTTAATGACCAGTTTTTTCAATGCAGAGTGAAACAGGCTTCGGTGTCATAGCTGTACGCTGCAATACCCTTACTGTTCAGGAAGCTGACTACCTGTTGCTCCAGCATCTCCCATTTAGTCTTGCCTCGCCCCCATTCCCATTGGCATCATCCACAACTGTGGCCACCCTGGCATAGGACTGGTGTCTGGTCTCCACAATCCACGAGTAATTGCTTGGCCATCTGATGCTCCAAAATAGCATTCCCTTTATTGTTGTATTGTATTTGAACCCGTTATACAAGTTCCATAATCTTCTTTAGTTGGACAAAGACTGTTGCGATCTTTGCCAACATCAGGTTTAGCAACCTTTTAATTTCCTCCAACTCCTCAATAGGGAGAGGTGCATGTTTTGTCTTGGAGGCATGTGATGCAACATTGTAGGTGTCCAGTATTTCTTTTGCTGTGCTGCTGCATGAGCCAGGTTAAAGACAAACTTAGCTGATCACTGGGCTATCAAAATAAAAGTCCAGTTTCACCATAAAGCAGGGCCGATCAGCCAAAGCTAAATTTGTATAAATTTAAATTTGTATAGTTACAATGTTGTTACACGTTACACAAGCACAGTTCAATGCGTTTGCGTATTTGTTGTTACAAAGCATAGAGACACCACCACAAACAACACCTGGAAGTTTCAAATGAGAAACCTTTGCTAAAATTAAAATGATCTGCCATGCAGCCATCCTGCTCCAGTAGTTTGGAGCACCACATTAATCTCCCTGAAAATATCCATGTAATTGGCGGATTTGATGACAGGCAAAGAGTAATGATTTATCCTTTGGTGTCTGAAAGGCATGTGTGTGTGTGTGAGTGCATGTTTGTGTGTGAAGTGCCATGTGAGTTGCTCTATGTAATTGCACTGGAAGGGACTGGCTGAGATTTTGCAGCCTTTCCTACATGTCGTGAACATACTGAATGCAGTTTCCTTCCATATAAGTGGGCTTTTGGGTCTGTGATGGTCATAATGCATAAACAAAGCATGTGGTGTAATTTACCAAGAGCCATAGAATTATTTATATTTGACTACTTTACGCATGATATTGACACCTTGAAAAATCTGTATCTGTCTTTTGTAGGGATGCACCGATTGTATTTTTCTCGGCCGATTCTGATTGCCGATTTTTTTAAAGCCTGACCTGCCAATACTGATCCCGGCCAATACCGATTTTCTTTAGTTTAATACAATTAACAGCATCCAAAAAATAAAATAAAATAAAAAATTATCTCGACACCATTTTAAATGAAGATACCCCATCAATGGTCTTTCAAGGTAAAATAAATATTGAATGAATATACATATAGATAGATAGATACCTTCTTTAATACACAGCTTAATAGTCTGCATATAAACAGATTAAATAACTTCTCCAAATGAAAACAAAATAAAGTGCAGCAGGTTACAGAACTTATGACATTTTTTTTTTCTACTATGTTGAATTCCCACAGCAGACAATTGATTTCTGACTGTGTTTTTACAAGTGCGCATGTGCAAAAGAATAGAGAGGATAAGGAAACTGACCTGATAAACACAATAAAAACATACTGTGAAACACTGGAGAGAATTAAAACTTTCTGTTCCACATGCTCCTTGAAGAGCACTTCATTTTGCGCTACAACCGATTACAACAAGTTATCCATTGAAGACAGGGATTTTTGAATTTGGGAGAAATCCCCGGAGGTAACGTAACCAGAGGCCGACTAACCTGTATCTCTGCCCGGTAACAGGTGCTCAACGTCTGGCTGTGAGAAGCTGCAGCGTCTGGGGAACCCGATTAATGAAGTAACATAACCGGGTTACTCTATGTTTACATTATGTTAACTGTCATGTTAACTACTGATGTTCTCTAGTCAGTGCAGTGCGAAGCCAGATTGGCTAATACAATCGGCTTTAGTCAGACAAACCAGCCAGTTCCAGTCTGAGCCGATGTGAAGTAAAATTGGCCTGTTTTGATCAGTAGCCAATTGATTGGCGCACCCCTAGTTTTATGACATTTTTCCTTTAAATACTATATGGGGAGAAATGTTACAGGTGTTTGGATAGAGTCTTGCTTGAAGCTGATTGGCTTTTGCTCACTGAGTCAGGCTAATTTCACCTCACTTCATGGTATTTAGGGAAGTTGTGGTGCATTCCATGTCATTCAATTCACTTTCCATGCATTCATACCACTTTAAACTGTCTTTTAAGTTTTTCAGACATAGGACAAAAGAAGTCCAGAAAGTTAGGTCATTTTGTGATAACGTAACTGTAGTGATCACAGTATCAAAGCTAAAAGGCCAATGGATTACGGGTTTTTGAGTTAAGGCCAGAAAGCATCTGACAAGTAAAAGTGAAGGGGACAAATGATTATCTTCCAACACTGGTTCATTACAGAAAATGTGTTTAAGAAAAGTAATGAAGGAACATTTTAATGCACAGGCATTTAAGTGCTAAAATTAAAAACAGCAGTTAATATTGGGTGAGCCTTACACAATGTTCCGCTGATGCTGCTTGGAGACGACTTGTACAGCAGCAACATGTAGATAGAAAAAAATGTATTGGATGGCAAGCCTTTTATCAAGTGTCCCTCTTTAAATCAACACAGGAGTTTTTACAGTTTGAAGGGTTCTTCTTCTTTTATCTCTTTATAGGTGTTATCAAGGAGTTGGTAGACTTTGACAGTTTCTGTGCCGGTATTTCCCAGGCGAAACCCCAGGAGGGGTCCTTTCTTTTCCCATCAAGTGATTGGCCCAGTCTGTGCAACAGTAATTGGCGCTTTTCTGTCTCTCTCTGAGAGAGTTGTCGTAAAATGACAAATCTGTGCCTTGTTTTATGTGTGATTCAACTGGGCCAAGAGAAATCAAGGAATCAAGTCAAGTTTATGTATTTAGCACATTTCATACACAGGCAAGCTCAGGGTTGAATTCACAAAGAAAAGATAGCGGCCACTCATAGCATCATGAATTGCTCTCTAATTGCCACCTCTATTTGCTTTGTCTTAAGGTCAGATTCACAATGAACAGGACAATGGCAGAGAGAGAAGGAAAAATGTTGAGAATGTGTACTAGAAGTGCTGACAAATAAAGTATTCCTCAAAATTTCAAGCAAGGAATTTAATAGGAAGAGAAAGAAATTGTGTTTTGGACTTTATATCAGTCTGTTGATGCTGTAGGTGACCGCAAATACAGATGGCACGATTTAAAGAGGACTGAAGAACATAACTGTTATTGCATCCTCAGTAAAGTAAATTATTTTGAATGGAGCTGTCCGTGGTTCTGAATCTTTAGGCCACTTTAAGGCCTACTGTGCATAATGGATAACCTGTGAATGAGGCCAGTGAATTGCTATTTTCAGAGGGAGAAATTGTTTCCATGACATTTGCTATATTTCCCAGTGTGGATTTGTAACTTTTTCTAATAACATTATATGGGCCAGATACTGGCACAGTAAAGTTTTGGTGAGGCGCAGTGACCATTTCTCCTCACCTGGGCACATTTGGTATTTTGGCGACACACTGTGCACCAAGGTGGGATGAGAGGCACAGTAGTGGCGTGTTCTTATCATTCCTGTGACGCGCTGGAATTTTAGTGCCGTGGATGACAGCGATTTGTGCCCACCCATGCCTGCTTGCTCAGATGAGGTCACTGGAGGTGCGCAATAGGTTATGTGTTATTTTCGTCACTTAAGTTGGTGGAGTCTATTACACATCTCTGAACCCACAAAACCCTGGTTTATGTGTTATGCTTGTCTGTTTTACTTTGATAAGAATCGCTCATATTGTGGTTAAATGATCAAAACTGCTGTGCGTCATGGCACATGGAGAACAATGAAATCATACTGATACAAATTCATCTCTAAAGTTGGTTATCTGCACTGTGTTTAAGGGCGAATATGTTTGATTTGGAAAGGATTGGAGACATAAATACGAGGATGAATTTTTTTATTTTTCGTTGTATTTCCTGCAGCTCTACACAATCAAATACTTAAACACAATGAAGATAATAGCCCAAATTAGAATATAACTGGAAAAACATTCAGATCACTCCACTTTGATACATTTTATGTCCTATTTTCAAAGCAAAATTACGGCCTGGAAATTAGCAATAAACAAATATGCTGTTTATTTTGCTGAGAAGAGAAAGCGAGCACTTTCAGAGAGAGAAACTCTCTGAAATTTCTTCATATTCTTTTACAGAAGGGGCGGGCAGTATGTAAAATTCACAAGTTCACAAAGTTCACAAAACATTTTGAACAATCTTCTGCACAATATCTCTATTTCAAGTCACAGAGCGAAAGCTTTGCATCCTTGTGAATAAATAATGGGAAACCTGCAGCACAGACAGTGCTTTCTGAATGTCCTGTGCTTTTATGGCCTCCAGCATGTTTCAGAGTTATTTTTTGCAGTAGTGTGTGGTAATCCCTCCTTCCCTAAAATCTGAGAGAATCCCTTAGGACTTCAGCAGGACTTTTATAGGACTCCAAAATTAAGTTCCTCTTGGACTGCCTTGTAGCACTGTAACTGCTATTACAGCTATTACTGTAACACTAGCAATTTCATATAAGCAGCCTTTGATTAGATCACACAATAGCTGTTTCAGTCAAAAAATAGAAAGTCTTAATGGAAGCATCTAGCTTTGCTGAAATTCCCTCTATACTGCACAAAGGTTTTTTATACTTACTTAAGGCAGACAAGGTTTTTCTTGATAAAGAAATTATGAGATAAATAGCACCAGCAATTTTATTATTTATTTCTCTCGGTTCATCTAATTTGCATATTCAGTTTTGTGACATTTAAAAGTTAAATTTTAAATTCACTCCACAGTAAGATAGAAACAGTTATGAATATAGAAATACTAGTGCAGCTGTTTTGCAAGGGAAGGCATATGGGCGCCTCATAAAAACGCTTTTACATCGACTTACATGGATACAGACAGGCACATGTAAATGCACTTGTACACACACATACACACACACACACACACACACACACACACACACACACACGTGCTCCATAATTTGATAGTATACCCACATAACCTAATGCTCCATATGTTGTGCTAAACCATATTTCAAAAGCTCCCTAATCCTTTGGCATTTTGATGATAGGTAGATGAAAGGATGAAAGCTTATGAGGCTGACATACTAACATCACACTATTAAATTCTGTAATATTGTAATGGAATCATGGTTGTACTTTTGGGCAAGGCCATCACTCAGATTGGACGCTTTTCTGAGAGATTAAATGTATGTCAGCCTGTTTTCCTCCTTTATAACAATGGAGGGGACAGACTGTTGGAAATATCTTCTTTACTCCTGACAATGTGGTGGGCTGAAAGTTACAAACGTGTTAAATTTAACTCTCAGAAGGAGCTGGGAGTTAAAACATACTGTATATACTTCAGTGAAAGTCTG
>OMKZ01017480.1:8121-44618 GCA_900302535.1 Neoniphon sammara
CTGGAGTGTGGAAGCTTTTTGTTTTTTGTTTTGCATTAATGGTGTACTTTGTATTGTAGACTATCCACAGTTCAGCTGTATAATGTAGTGAGCTTTTTGTGGGTGTTTTTGTGTGTGTGTTTTGTGTGTGTGTGTGTGTGTGTGTGTGTGTGTGTGTGTGTCTGTGTTGTACTTGTTTGCATGCCAGTAGGGCTGCTCCAGATCTGTTGAAAGGGAAAGGGTAAGTGAAACAGGTGTGCCTATAAGAACGGCTTTGTAGCTCCAATGCATGTGTGGACTAATAACAGATAATGATCATAGAGCATACACTGGAGTGCTTATTGCCCCAAGGAAACTATTAACTCACCTGATTTCTCATAGATAGGTTTACATTGTAATGCTCAAGGGACTATTTCAAATTCGCTAGATCAAGCATGCATCATAAAGATCACTGACCATTAGTTTGGAGTGTCTATTACAGTCATTGGCACAGACATAAAGAACACTTACTGCCACTTTCTAATATTAGCAGCTTTGAATGTTACTCTCAGTCTCTTATGTTGTAGCAGTTTAATAGGATAACTGCCAGGCTCACTGTTTGAGAGGAACAGGTATACCTGTTCAGTTGAAATGGGACTCATTTGTGTTTAGCTGACACGCACACTCTTGATCCAGAGTTACGGTCAAAAGCCTTCAAGCTCCTCTTCTTAGGGAAGCTGCACCTGCACTTAATGTTAATGAGAGGAAAAAAAATTCTTTAAGGAACACTGCCCCCTTTCATAACTCAAGATTGGACTATAGAAAACAGACAGATGTTGTGACGATTGATTGGCATTATATATGACTTTTGTGTTGTGGATGTCAGAGCATCTGACATTGTGGTTCATGTTTGAACAGGCTTTGGAGAAATATACATAATATACATAATAAGGTGACATAATGTGCCCTTTGCAGGCCATTTTGGAGGCCCTGACTGCAACAATGCAACAAAATAGTTGATTGCATTTCAAAACTTAGACTCAGCTGTCTCAGCAGTCTGAGATGCACAGTTCATGTCTGTGCTGTTTTTGGCTGAGCACTGATCTTTGTGTCGCTGACACATTATGTGTTTTGATCTTATGCTTGTCAGTTAGCTAGCTGACTAACTGGTCAGCTAATTATGTTGTTAATCCATCTGATAGCAGCTAAAGATTGCAAGTAATTATGTAGTGGTGGCTAGTAATTGCATGTTAACATTGCCATTGGCTGCTTTGCTAAATTAGCATTAGTTAGTTAGCTAACAATTATAAATGACAACTGTTTGTTTAGGTTAAAGGTACAGTGTGCAAGGTTTGAACTTAAACATTTACATTAAAAATAATGCAAGAATCATATTTATATGCTGAATGATGCATTTCCTAAAAACCAAATTATTTCAAATTTATGGCTACAGGTAGTGTTTTAATACAGCTATAGCTGAAGGAACTGGACTAAAGAAAAGAGTTTAACCTAAATATGTAAGCAAAAGTACCTTATCCACCTATTCACTTTCATAATGTCATTGAATGGACATACAGGCAAGTCCACCTTCAACTATATTTTCTTGGTTAGGTCTCCAGTTATACAGACATTATTTATGCACAAATAATTCTCCAGTGGACCTCCAGGATGGCTCCAGCTGTGGTTGCTAGGAGACATGTGATGCAACCACAAAGCTTCTATACATACTGTATACAACACTAAAGTCCTGACATACTTGAAGGCGTACACTGCATGCTCGGTGTATCTAAGAGTGTAGATTGTTTGGCTTACTGGCTCAAAAATAACTGATTTCAAAAGCTTTAATAGAGTACTGAGGAATTGATGCTTCCAGATACTATTCAGCGCTGTACCTAGTTGAGTCTTTATTGTTGCGCATGTTTTGTTTTATCTTATTCCTTGTCGGCAGTAGTATGGCTCCTCATCTGTCCCAAACATAATATGGCCTTGTTTCTCTCTAGTGACCCATGAATGGCTGCTTTTCAGTCTTTCTCCTCAAACCTGTTTTGTTCTGTTCTTACTCACTGACTCTCTCCCTCTCTCCCTCTCTCTCATTCTCCCCTTCTCATTCCTCTAATCTCTCCCGTGCTCTTTCTCTCTGTCCCCATTGTCACCTCTGTAAAGTAACGTTTTATTTTGTGTGAAACCCTACACTGTTCCAGGTTAAACTACAACCTCCTTGTTGCTGATAGACTTGCTGACGAACATGTTCTGATTGGCCTCTATGTGAATCTACTACAAAACAACCCCAAAACATGGTTAGTCGGTGCCCTGTGTTTGCCAACACCAGTGGAAACTATGTGCTCTGCTGGCCTGCCGCTTAGCGATCCTCCCCCCTAACACTATTCCTAAAGCATTACAGTCCTAATGCTGCATACTGTCAGATAGCTCATGTAAGACTATTCAGTTTGACAAATAGACCTTGGACATATCTATCAATAGAATATGTTGACCCACTACCAAAAATAGAGTTTCTTAATAATGGATATCAGACAAGTGTGCAAGTATGTTTTTATTAGATTAGATCCCAAGGTGAAACTAAATTTCTCGTATTTGAGTCTGGCAAAGATGAAAATGTTTGAGACCTTGTTGGTTTACAGCACCTATTACCACATTCAGTTGCCTTAAATAGCAAGGTTTTCACTGTTTTACTCATGCAGTGTAGCTGTTACTGAGTGAAATTTGTACTGGAAAATGGGTCAATTGGTCCCCATATCTGTCACATTAGGATTGTAACCCCAAATGCTTATGGCAGTTTAGATTCATAGTCTTCACATCATTGCTTGTCTAGGTGCTTACCTTTAATGTAGCTGCTAATTTCCGTAGTGAACTTGATTTCCTCTTCGTGAGGTACTTGGTAAAGCAAGTTCAGTGTGTTTGGTCCCTGTGTGTGTCAGAGTTCCTGCGTCAGTGTAATTTAAAAGGAAACCTTAATGTGTAAGCTAAATTAATTAAAATGGAAGGTAATTTAATTGTGGGGAATATGGAGGGGCCTATTTTAAAGGTTGGAGCATATTCTTTGTCCTCTGAAGCATGGTGTGTGTATATGCTTATCTTCTTAACCATCAAAATAGTATCCCCTGTAATTTGTGTGTGTGTGTGTGTGTGTGTGTGTGAGATTGCCTGTGGAAAGAGGGACATTTCCACGTGTTTTTTTTTTTTATAGTGGTTGGCATCTCTATTATGTTCTGTTTTATATCTGTTTTATATTGTCAACTGTGTGGAAATCCCCTCATCTTCCTGTGAGTGAGTGTGTCTGAATGTGTCTAAAACCATTTTTTATGTATCAGTGTCTGGCTTTCAAATAATTTCAAAAAGCGAATGAATAAATGATAACTTCATCTCAACTTTTCTTTAAATAACCCAGCTTCACTCCTGCTTTTGTGCTTTCATATAAATAGATAGGCATGATCACAAGGGACTCTGCTGTCAGGGTAAAACCTATGATGCTTTCCTGTCGAAGAACTAACCTGACAGTCGAACAACATAAACTTTCTTGGATCTCTGTAGCATTTTTTTCTGCATAGTCTGTGTCTGAGTAGCTGCCTGGTTTAGCTCTCTCAGGTGAGTGTAACAGTGTCGTGTTGTGACTCCCGTCTCTATTTTCCTCTTGATCAGTTTGCTGGAGAGCAGTAACCATCAAGATGAAGAGCACAGCCTCATTGCCCGCTATGCTGCTAGACTGGCTGCTGACGCTGCGGTGAGATATACAAGACATTTATTGGACGCAGTATCATGGCATCTTTCATTGGTGTCCAGTGCCAGAAATGTGTCCTAGATTTGAAAAGGGTTTAACATTCATAGCTGCGGTAGCTCAGGGCTTCCAATCCTTTTTATTTTTATGGTTAAGAAGGGATTTACAGGAGGTGATCATTTCTGGGCAGAGTGGTATGCTGTCTTTTATTCAGATCAGACCTTGATGGATAGCCAGTGACTTGATGTTCCTCCGGTGAGATACGAGATAAGGTAGTGGATGACATCAGCCAGAGGCACCTCTAGGTGACGTCATGTCTCTTGCTTGGTTTCACCCACAGGCTCAGCAGCAGAGGGTCCCCACAGACCTCTGCTGCTCTCTGGACGCCAACAAACAGCAGAGGCAGCTCATCGCTGAGCTCGAGAACAAAAACAGGTCAGGGATGACTGCCTTGGTTGTACCGTTAACTTTTGTTTGTCTCGCCCCAACCTCTTTAAATTTCAAAATATAATACCCATGTTTGGAAAAATGAGACTCCTTTTCTAACTGGCCCAAAAGTCACATTCATTACAGAATGTTATTAATATTATTAGCAAAGTCATGACATTTTCTTGCTAAATCCTAACTACTAACAAAGAGGAGGCAACCACCTGTAAATCTGAAGTATTGGGCAATGAATATCTGGTAATGTGTTTTTCAAAATAGATACTAAGACCTCATGCACTATATCTGGGACATATAAGTCAATAATTTATCTGTTTACTCCTGCTCAAACTGCAGCCAAAGAGTGCAGTAGCCCTGCGTGCATGATCCCTGCAGAATAAATAAAACTGATGTGTGCACTTGTGTGTGTGTGTGTGTTTGAATTTGTGCCTGTCACAGAGAAATCCTGCAGGAGATCCAGCGGCTACGTCTTCAGCATGAGCAGGCCTCCCAGCCACCACCTGACAAGGGCCAGCAGAACCCCACGCTGCTGGCTGAGCTACGACTTCTCAGGTAATTCTGCCTGACCTGAGACATGCAATTTAAAAGTTTGATTTTAGCTGGACTAAAAAAATAAATTGACTTTTTAAAATGTCATATAAACATTTTAGTCCGAATGAAATCCCCAATCAATGTTTTTTTTTTTTTTTTTTTGTTTTTTTTTGAGTCGGATTAACACATCTAGATAATGCATTTGGGGATTGGTTTCCTACAGCATCAAACGCTTCAATCGGCCAACAATTGGCCAAGGGTTTCTGTGCACCTTCCAAAGGTTAGAGGTTACGCGCCACAGGTGTGATAACCAGAAGTTGAACACAAAGCCAAGGCGATATCATGGGGAATGCTGAGGCTAAATTTTTTCACCCATGATCGGAATGAACACAGGATAAAAAAAAAATAGGACCAGTAGTATGCGAAGAGAGAGGGAGACAGCAGTGATGGTCGAGTAAGCTAGACAGTAAATGGAGTGAGGGAGCAGAAGTGGCGAGAACAAACAAAGTTTTTGAATCACTGCAACCACAAGAGGTTTTTCGTTATACAGCCATAACAGCAACACAGGAAAAATTTTAGGCTGAAATCGCGAATGCTCAGGATTGTTCTTTCTTCTGCCATGGCATTATGTTGTGTATCATCATGCTGTGCCATTTGTTCTTTCTGTCAGGCAACGCAAAGATGAGCTTGAACAAAGAATGTCTACTCTGCAGGAGAGTCGCAGGGAACTCATGGTGCAGCTGGAGCAACTTATGATGCTTCTCAAGGTATGACAGACATGCTTTTCAACAATTTCACTGCAGTAGGCAAATGTGTCTCACTATGTGCCTCACATCCCAGGATCAGTTCGTATAGGTGTTGCGTTTGAATGCTAGGGCTAAACAGTTAATTGAAATATTATCAAAATCGCAATATGGCCAACTGCAAGATCCAAATCACACCTCAATTTTTTGATAAAGGTAAAATTTGTGTAACATGAGTATGTGTGTGTAGTATGATTTATTTTACCATAGCACTCAGTCCTAGTTATGTCCTAATACATGGACAAGTGGATTGTAATTTGCAATATTTTATTTATTTATATTTATTCAAGTGAGAGTGTGTGAGTAGTAACAGCAACAGTAAGGCCAGTTGATCAATTTCCACTGTATTTCCATTTTTCTATCTAAGAGGCAATTTCCCAGCAGCAGTGGGTCACTGCAGCTAATGTAAAGCAAAAACTGCACATTGCAGATGGAAAAACATCATGAGCACAAATGAATTACCTAAATGTCCATTAGAGGGCGTTTGTCTTTAACAGCCCATCTCTGTCGCAGCAAAGACAGCGGGGGTTGTTGACTAACTGTCCTCTCTCACATAATGTCCTGTAATTGTACATGACATGTGCTATTGGTCAGCTATGTTGAGGTATCTAATACTGTTAGTCCAGAGTCCAGACAGATGACTTGTGAGCAGATGGCTTCTGAGCTCAGGATTACGCTCCATCACACCATGAAGACAACATGTCTACCCCCCTAAGAGGGATAACCTTTGGGGCGAGAATATCTTCAGCAGTCAATAAGTCAGGGTCTCTTCAAAGCCTGCTTAAACTGCTTACTGTACTGGCTTAAGTGGTGAGGATATCAATCTAATTAGCCAAAAAGGATCAATGTTAATCCATTAAACTTGCATGAGAAAGCCACATGCTTGTCGTGGCCTTCAGGAAATACCAGTTGGATTTTTAGAAATACTCATCTATAATGTTTTTTTTTTGAATCATGAGAAATAAAAGATGAGAACTTGAATGGCTCTGTTTTTCAGCAGGCGGAGGAACAGAAACAAGCTGTAAGTGTGCAAAGCTGTGGACAAAAAAAACAACAACAAAAACTTAAAAACATAACTTATTGCACTTGTTTTTGAAATTAGCACTGTTTTTGTGGTTTGGACTGTGGCCATTATTTGATTAGTCTGCTGATATAACAGCATGTTAAATTAAAAAGTTTTAAAATAATGGCAAAGACGGCCTATTGACCCATAATACAGTGTTTTTTGGCATGTGTGTAATGCTTTTTACTTACCAAGCAATTGTGGTGCATTATTAGAGGTAACAAGCTTCTAAAGCTGAGTTTTTTCAGACTGTTGAAGTGTTCTGTCTGGATCTGAACAGAAATAACCTTAAAGTTTCTTTATTGATGAGGGCTGACATAATAAATGATGCACAGTTATTGCACTGCTCATGGAGGGTTCACTGTATTGCTTTGATGACAAACCATTGAAGGCAGACTATAGCTTCAGTGTGAACGGGATTAAAACTGACTTCAATGAATATGTCATCATCTTATGGCCTTGCCAACCTTGTTTGTTTTCTTGAGTGATAATGCTAACACACTGACAGAAAATAACGCCCGCTGATACTAAAACTGTTGTCCCTCTTCTTGCCTGTATGTGTTGCAGACTCAGGGTCCCAGCTCTCCGCGCTCCTCCCCCAGCCACACGATCAGCCGGCCGATCCCCACACCGATCCACTCAGACTCCGCTGGCACGACGCCGACTCACACACCTCAGGACTCTCTCATGGGCGTGGGAGGGGATGTTCAGGAGGCCTTCGCTCAGGGTAACACAGTCAGACACAGACGCACGCATCTAGCTTACACTGTCAGCGATGTGGGAGGTGATATGACTGGAAACTTGTATGCAGTTCAAAACAACATCTTTTCTCTGCTCCAAAGGGCCAAGGAGAAATTTGAGAAATGACCTACTCATCGCTGCTGACTCCATCACCAACACCATGTCATCACTTGTTAAGGAACTAAATTCAGGTGATAAGATAAAGTTGGGTTTTGGGCTTCTGACTCTCCTTTGCACAACAGTCATTTTAAACCTGTCTGTCTCTTTGCACTCATCAGAGGGCGGAAGTGAGACGGACAGCATTGTTGATTCAGACTTTGGACGTGGTGACCTTTTAGCTACAAGCACTTCAGATCCCTTCTTCACTGCTAAACCAAGGTATCTATCAAATATATACGAGTATGACATTTACCAGTACATGGGATACGATGTAACTATCCCTTATACTACTTTGGAAGAGCACCTATGCTAAAAACCCAGCTGTGATGTAAGGGGATAAAAGTATGTGAGGGTTGGTATGTGATTGGGATTATCAAGAAGCCACCTCCCATCACAGATGATCCATTGAAGTAGGCCAACAAATTGGCCCCTTAAATATTTAAAATAAAATTCTAATTAAGCCTCTTCCTCTCTGCACCTTCCCAGTTCATCTGTTGCCCCTTCTTAGCTTGAGAAACTGCTTTGGCACACCTTGCTGCTTCCTCATATTAATTTATTACCCTAGCCAGTGCCTTTCCTAGTGGTACTGCTTTCCTTTATGTTTCATCTATGGGATATATATGACAAATACAGTTTATATACTGTTGAAGGTGTATGCCAGATGTTGGATGCATTCTCTTACATTCTCTGATTGGAATCAAATGTAATGGTTGTCAGGAGACATTTTTAAAAGTGGGATCTTGGCTGGGATTGTTTTCAACTTTAAATCAAATTGGTTGATTAAGAAAGGGACAAAGTCATTCCCATTTGGCAAATCTATGCTCAGTCACAATACCTCCTGATTCCTGGTATGGCTTCCATCTTTTTTCCTTGTCTGGCACTGCTTGTATGTCTGATAGGACCTCTAGTGCTGCAGAGGAGAAGAGCTATGAGAATGATCTGGAACAGCAGCTGGAAGATGAGCTCAAGATGGAGGAGCTCTTTAAACACAGGCAGGAGCCAGAAGAAGCCTGTATGGTGAGTTCTAGGTTAGAATAAAATGAATAAAGATTTCACACTGCATGGTTTGTGTTTCAAATTGTGCTACTTAGTTCTAACCCTCAACTTTTTCTTTTGGTGACATTAATACTTTGATACAGGTGACGCTGCAGCAGTGAATGTGTTATTTCCAGATTCCTGGTAAGTAACAAACTGCTGTATCAGTAGTTGAAAGTCTCTCTTTTGTATGAACACCTTCACTGCACAATCCATATACAGAACGCTGACAGTTTTAGGAGTGTGGAGCACCATCATCATACCTTTATTTCAACTCAGAGGAACCACAGAGGAAGACACCTCATTTACATTGCTGTCGAATCACTGATGGAATAGTATTGGGCCTTAGAATAAAGAAAGATAGCAAAGAATATAAAAATGTAAACATTTAGTAAGACATTAATAAATACAAATGTAACATGAAAACATAAAAATAAGATACTCATTACAATCAAGGTCAGTAAGCTCTGAGATGAGGCTCTCAAACAGTCGGATTGATATCAGATGCTCTATATTTAGATTATATTTAGAGCTGATTGGTAATTTGCCTCAAAATGGAATAGGACCAAATGTTCCTACCAACTTTTTTGAGGGTACACACTCAGTTTCAACTTTCATGAGGGATTTTTGGAAGGCTACTTTGTATGAAATGGAAAAATGTATGATTGTCATGCCAGAATGTTACACTGTCAAGTTCAAGAGAGAACCTCCTTGGAGAAAGTACAGAAATTACCCTCAATTAGCAGACAGAGGGCTGCACCTATGGTTTCGTATATATTGAATTTGGTCTGCTTAAATTGTCTTATTCTCTGTACATTTTTAAATTGTGTAAGTACTTAAGTGTATACAGTATTGGTTAGAATGCAGAAGATTAAGTTTTGTGTGCCATGTTAGCATTTGTTCACAGCCAGTAAGTTTGGATTAAGTTGACCAACAGAGGCTCATGTAACACCTATTACAGCACAACAGTACAACAGAAGAAAACCAATGCCTACAACACCTCCACATGTAAGATTTACCGATCTAAGAACTCTGGTCTGGCCGGCTTTAAAAAATCCTAACGCAATTAAGACAAAAAAAAAAAGGATTCAGATCAGCACTCCTTTGTACACTGGACCTGAACACAACTCACAATTAATTTAATGACCTTTAAGTACCTTGTCTGGACTCTTAATGTTGTTACACAGTGCAGATAAAACTGGAGGAACAGCCAGCAGTGACAGAAAAATGAATGAACTGTGTAGGTTCAGTAGGTTTCAGATTTGGATGTTTACTTCAGTGTCTCTGGCCTTTATTTACAATATACAGTTAGTAACCTACCATTTCCTTCACAGGTGAGCAATATGAAAAGCAACAATAGTAGAAGACACTGGAAGAGACAACACTGGGCCAATGATACAGACAAGTGCGAAAAAAATGAAGAATTATAGTTAAAGAAATTGCTAAGTCCAACCATAGAATACATTTATGTAAAGATATATTTTTTAACCAACCACATATTTAAGATAATACTGTGAGCTGATATGGAGAGATTAATAACTGAGCTGTCTATTATACCACAGGTGCCATAAAAATCAGATGACTTTGGGGAATTATTTGTTGATTTTTATGTTTTTTATATGAGTTGTCTAGCAATTGTACAAGTACACTGTAAGTAGTGCAAGGAGGGAAACCTGATTCTTTTGAGTTGTCATGTTTCTAAAATGGTAAACCAAGTCTGAATGTGTTTATTTTCTGAGATGTGACATAAATGTGAGATTATAATGGACGCAGAGTTATAGATGACAAATGTTAAAATAATTTGTAAATTTATAACTCTGGCCTGACCACTACGACCAGATTGCCCACTAGTCCATGGATTTCTTACTATTGCTGTTGAGTGGCTTTTATATTGTTGTTTGACTTTCAGTCTTTCTTAAACTGTGATTTGTCAGAGTTTGTTTTATTTGATACATAAGTCATATTCATGCACACTGCCTTAGCTGTTTGGATGAGCTCTCAGTGGAGTTCATTCAAACTGTCAGTGCAGCATGTAGCTACCAACATATTGCACCCATAAAGCAGAAAGGCTTGTTTTCACTGGATGAATGAGGTTGAGCTGGAAAGTGATATTGTCTGCAGAGGGCTTTAGTCTGCTACTATTTATGTCTACATATAAAGTGTCAGTTAAAGATATGCTTTAGTTTAATTGGTTCTGATAGCTGAAAGTGTTTTAAAATACAGCGAAATTATGTAAAAATAAACTGGGCATAGTGAGAAGGTGAACTTTCCAAATTGCTTAAATTCAGTGGTTTACATTGGCAAGGGCATTGAACAAATTGTGTTTACTATAAGTGGTTTATGAATTAAGGTTAGACCATACATCATTTGCTATTTGTTTAATTTGTTAGCGTTTTTATGCTTTGGCACAAAACTCTGTCTGACTTGCACACCAAGATACATACACACTCTTGTACTTTCTGAGTATGTGTATAACTTTACGCAGTCACTTTAGGAAAAGTGGCAAGCCAATCTAAAATCATAAATGTGTGAAATATATCTAGTTTGATTTTTGAGCAAGTTCATACCAGTGATTTTGCATGGTGGTGATGCATAATAAAGTGTTGACACAATATCACAATTTTGTCGCCTATGAACTCCTTTCTCTTTCTTTTTCCATTCCAGAACGACACACTTCAATTGGCTTGGTTTGGCAGTGCACATTTATTATCTGTCATAAGTGCACTGTTGGCTGCCCTCAACCTATTGTCTATAATTCATCACATAGTCCTACCATCTGAGGTAACATAAAAGCAGCCATCCAGTACTGGATCTCATAGTCGTGGATATTAGGGATGAGAATTTCATTCTCTCAGGCTCAGGCAATATTATCACTCTGTGAGTGAACCCACTTTTGCTTTTCTCATAATTAATAGTGGCAGTTTTTTTTTTTGAGCCCATCTACATGAGCCTAACCTGACCACAGACAAAAAGACAATATTCATCACATAGGCCAGCTGCATCCACAACTATGTCTCTGTTATAAACACAAACTGGCTATATAAAATATCCCTTAGAAAAGTTCTTTCTGTATATGGTGAGCATTATTTCTTAGCTCACATGGTTAGCAAGCAGTTACAATGGTGATAAATACATAAACCCTTTTGTTGCTGGAAAAAAAAAATCATCAAATGTCCTTTGTCTTTTATCAAGTGTGTGAGTGCACCCTGGTGTTAAAAGAGGAGGAATGCAACTGTGTCAGTGACTGAACAGATGCTTTGTTTCTTCAAACATGATAACTGTAAATGCAAAACACACTGCAGGAAAGTGGAGAACCTCGTGTCTATACATTGCATTTTCCTCTATGCTGATGCTTTCTCCAAGATGTTTATCTTCAGATAACAGGCAAATAGAAGTAGAGAGCCGCCCCTTTACACTGTAATGGCTTTTTAACAAGCTGGCTAGGCAAGTCCCTTGATTTTTATTAAAGACAAGTATTTGTTACGGGAATGTCAAGGCCTTACAGGTAATTTGATTTTACGCCATACATCCAGCAGTTTTGGCATCATGCTTCAATTGGATTTTGCTTTAGATAGGGTAACAGAATGTGATATCTTGCTGTATAAAGCTAAAAATGTTTTCATTAAATTTTTTATTAATGTTTTATAAAAATGATTTAGACTATATTATTTTATTATTTTAATAAGACTAACCCACACATTTCCCTTTCTAGTGTCGGTTAATTTTATTTTAAGTAATACGTTTATTAAAGAAAATTCATTTATGCTCTGCACCAATTTCTTGCACATAGATTATTTACAAATAAATCGTTGAAAATAATTTATTTTGCAGTAATTGTAGAGCAACTGTTTCTTTTAAAATATGAATTTCTCCAATCAACGCTCAGTCAAAGGGAAAGTGACACGGAGTGACACGACAGAAAGTTGTCAGGCGTAGGCAATAATCAACGCATCAAGATATGATTGGTCGGACACACAACAGCTGTCACGGCCTGGCCAATCAGTTGTAGCAACGGTGACATACCGTCCAATGACGCCTGTGTGCGGTTCAGCGTCACCATTAGGCGTGAATGGGCTTTTGGAGGGTGGGGTGACTCCGGAAAATAGTATCTTTTTAAATATCGCCTCGTAACCTGTGGATCTGAGTTCACCGGTGAGTCGAGTTTGCTGATGTACAGTGTGTGTTTTGCCTTGAAACATGCACCATAATGTCTGCACAAACTAGACTGTGTTCATCTGTGTGTCGCTGGTCCAAAGCTTTACCGTTAACGTTACTTAGGGTTAGTGTATATGACGGCTGTCACTATTCTGTTAAAGTGTGGAAGAAATATAATTAGCTTAGCTTGGAGATAACATTAGCTAACAAACCGGTAACGTTACGTGGTATAGCGTTAAGTTACTTATGACTATAATAGCATCTGACTATCGTTAAATCAGCGCTTCACTTGTGTATTTTTTCCCGGTAGTGTGCATACTAGCTTATCAATCAGTTTCTTTCAACTGACGTTACCTAACGCAAGCTAACCAGTCTGACTGATTTGGAGCAGAGGAAGAGGTCTGGTTAGATCTATTATACTTTTATGGTTCCAATATTTAGGTTCTAATATTTAGAAAGCAACCAAAGTGTCTTATGTTTTCCATGTTAGGAATTGCTACCCTGCTAATAGCTGTAGGTTAGAGCCAAAGAAATATAATCACCCAGTTTCTGTGGTTAAAACGTGTAAGAACATTCTGCAACGTTAGCTCACGTTAGCTACCTGCTTAACGTTAACATAATTTTGGCTTATCCTCGTTTCAGCTTTACCCCTGCATGTAGACCTACTGCAGAGTTCTTTTTAAATCAAAGGTTTCAACACAACAGCCTGGAACAACTTGACACTGACAGGAGTCAACAGTGTAGTCAGCTGCCTCCGATCATATAAATTCCTTTTCAGTGCTGATGTAAATAGTGTCGATTCACGCTATTCACGAGGTCTTTCATTTTTGGGCTTATTCTGAGACTTTGATTAGGGCCTAGAGGAGCTATTTTGTGAAGGCTACTGTGCATGCTATTTTATAATATGCAGCAAGGAAGAGAAGCCCTGCTCTACTATTGCACAGTCCTGCATGTTTTTGCTGCTTTTTGCACAGCTCTCCATTCTAGATGAATTGTGCATTCTTTCAGAAAAGTTGACCTAGTGATGGATAGTCTAAAATATGGCCGCTGCCTGTCTTTATATTGTCTTTAACTGTCTTTAATATTTGCAAACATTTTAAAACAATAGGGTAGTTTAGAAGGGTGAATGACTGGTGTGACAATGAAAGGTTTGCTACCTAGGTCTGTTGTGTAAATGCCTCTGAATGTGCAAGTATCAATGGTATTGGAAGCAGCTGTAAGGCCAGTGGCAGACCTTGGCATAATTCTTGCACTGTGCATAAAAGCATGCAGCTGTAGTTTATTTGCTGATGGTGGAGAACTGTGAAGTAAAAGTTTAGGTGTTCTCCATGCTAATTACTCAGCAGACCTGTTGTGGTTCATATGAAGCTTGTCTTTCAGGATTACCAACCATGTCCTGATAGGATTGGTCTGTGTTGACTCTCCTAGCTGACTAATTGTCTTACAGACACTTGGACATATATGCATTTGTAAACACTGGAATGATGATACACTTGGAGCAGTTGAATTGGCCCACTTCTGTTTTATGAAAATTGATTGATCGATTGATTAGTAATCAAAACATTCCATTATGCTGTTTTACCCCCAATATCTGTGTTCATCATTTTCATGAGCACCACTTTACTCTATGTAACAACAGTCTGCCTGTTTTTTGGATCTACATCTATGGCGTGTGCTTTGTAGTGCAAAGAAAATAAATGATTGGTACTTATTTCATGATTTGAGGCTGAAACTGGTTGGGCTAAATTTCCCTTTAATCACAGGAATACTTCTCAGCTGAATGTATATTGCCTGAGCATTTGATTAAGAACCCGTTAACAAACTTAATTTACATCCGAAAAGCAAAACGCAAGGCTCGTTTTATGACCTGATCTGACTGGCGATGCTCTTTTAAAACACATGATCAATTACATGTGGTATATTGAAATAGCCCACTTGGAGCAGGCAGCCACCCCCATCAGTCACGTGGGCAGGGTGCAGCAACGTCATTAGACAGAGATTTGTGAAGAATAAGCAGACAGAAGGAGCCCGAGGTGCGGCACTTCCTTCGCATTTACATCGTCCTTCTTTGGCCAGAGAGAACAGAATATCTGTTCGATATATTAGAGACCCAATGCCTGGTCCCACCCAAGCACTTTCCCCAAATGGAGAGAATAACAACGACATCGTCCAGGACAACGGATCCAACATCATTCCTTACAGAAAAAATACAGTGCGAGGAGAGCGCGCCTACAGGTAAATCGATGTAATGCCGCATTTGATGTGGGCTCGTAGGAAAGGGTTGGAGAAGTGATAACAATGCTGCACAGCGGCATTTAGATCATTTGGGAGCTAGCGCGTTTCCCTTCGTTATGTCGGTTTGCTTGTGCGCCCATCGGGAATTTTCTATTCCTGTTGTGTCTAGCCTACTGACTGTCACAGCTCTTCCCTGTGTGTGTCTGTGTATGACACTATGGCGTAAATCGCTCAAGGCCCCTCTAAGTAACACCCGTCTGCTGCTATAATAACGAAATCACTGGCAGGGAAGGTCACCTGTATTGTCCCCAGTTGCGTTTAATGGCATAAGACAATTTGGATGACTGAATCGCGACTATATCCGGCTGGCCAGCTTGGTAGATGTCCGGCGAATACACACAGACGCCCCTGCTAGAATATTCCCATCATGACATGACATGATAGTTTAGCCACTTCGCAGCTGCCCGATGTAGCAGGATGGATGTGTTGTAATAACGCTGTCATATGCAACCCCATATGTCATAAGCAATAACATTGTGCACACGAGGGTTTGCCGGTGTGATTGGTCTCAGGCATCAGCCCAGCCCTTATGTCGGCTCTCCCTGCTCGGCTAACAAAGCATGCTAACAGCACATCCGCTTTGTTGACATGAACACGGCTGGCCCAGTTTCCTTCCCAACGCCTCGGCGAAGGATTTGCTCCTGCATTCATGTGATAACTTTAATGCTTAAGGTTAATATCCTAAATACCTCTGTTAGTGTTGGCTAGTGGATGGCGATTTAACATGATGCAACAGCACATTAGTCATTGCCATAACCCAATAAAGGCTGGAATGTTTTGTTTGCAGCTGCTGCTCTTCGTTATCTCTGGACTGATTTACATTACAGGCTCCGTTTTTATAGGTACGTTTTTTTAGGAGGGTGCGCACTTTTTTTAAAACAACGCCCCCTTGATTTCTTTAAAGAAATAATAAATTAATTTTGTCTGCATTGCTTCAGTTGACGTTATCTGACCATTCTCAGTAGCCTAATTGTTCATGACACCACAGTCGTGTATTATTCATCGGTGGCCCAAGAATAAAAGCTTTGAGCTCCCTGAAATATTAATTTTGCAGCGTTGTTTGCTTTGGATGGATAATAAATGTGATATAATTGTGTAAAGCTGTGAAATATTGCTTTTGGGTTTCCTGGGTTTTTAGGAAAAGGGTCAAGGTTATTTTTTTCAACTTGAAGCAGGTACTATATCTAATTGAAAGGACATCAGTAAGAAGGAAATTGTTACAGTTGCTGGATTTTTCTACCTTGTCTGACTCTTCCTGTTACTATTAATAGGCTCTTTGAGAGGTAATGGTTGCATTTTATATTCCTAGGTTTATGTTTGACACACAACAAATCACTACCTTAATTGTTTACCCTTTTTTGGAATGTGGTTTTATTTGAACAGTACACCCTGGTAAACAAACTGACTCATGGTGTAAATAAATGAGGTCCTTAGTCCAGATATTATTGGTTTGCCGCTAAATTCCTTTCAATTCAAGTGTTTGTTATTTTTGTGTATAAACTTACACTATTGCCTGAATTGTTGCTACTTTTTTCCTCTTTTACAGTTGGGGGATGGCGGTCAACGTATACTCTACCTCAATAACCCAGGAGACTATGAGCAGGCATGACATCACTGCCTGGGTCAACGATATTCTCTGCCTAAACTACACTAAAGTGGAGCAGCTATCCTCAGGTGAGGACAAAATTATCCTTTAAAAATGCATGCCATGTATCAAGGAGGCTGTTTGAGATGCAAGGTGTGTTTTTCATTCATACATCTTTGCATCATGTAACACATGAGAATCAACCTGTGAGTTACAGTAACCTAGAGAAACATGCTCACCTATCCCTAGCAGTGAGTTGTCTATAAATAAGACTTGTTGCCTGCCATGTTTTCCTTAGTGTCCAAGTAATCCAATCTCAATTGCTCATGACACACAAACACACACAGACGCGCACACACATACACACAGCCTTTTTCTTTTCTCAAGGTATAGGCTACTTGCTTTATGTAGGTCACTTCTTATCTGCTCTCTAGTTGCTTATATCTGAGTTTAGATACTGATGGACTTCAGTCAGCCACTGCAGGTCAGGCTGGTTCCCCCATTTAAATGGCTGACAGTCTAACTAAGCTCAGGTTCATAATTGGAACCCTGTTTGTGAGAGCATAGTCATAGGTTTTTGTTAAATAGCTATAATAAACCCTAGTTTATAGCTATAGTCGATTTGCCATATATCTCCTGTAGCCCTCAAGTTTCCTGCAAGGGCTTATGAACTCAATTGTCAATTTATTCTCTTTTTAGGAGCAGCCTACTGTCAGTTCATGGATATGCTCTTCCCTGGCTGCATCAGTCTTAAGAAGGTCAAGTTTCAAGCTAAACTGGAACACGAGTACATTCACAATTTCAAAGTGTTGCAGGCATCTTTCAAAAGGATGAATGTGGACAAGGTAGGTTTGCTAAACTTTCTAGTTTTCTATACGTGCTTTACCATTCAGCTACATGTATTGGAGATTAAAATTCCAGTGCTTGAATTTAATTGTTGCCTACTAGTTGTCCTCTTTTCCTCACCATTTGATTTAGATTATTCCTGTGGAGAAGCTAGTCAAAGGCAGATTTCAGGACAATCTTGATTTCATCCAGTGGTTCAAGAAGTTCTTTGATGCCAATTATGATGGCAAAGAGTACGACCCGGTTCAGGCCAGACAGGGTCAGGATGCCATTCCCCCACCTGACCCCGGCGAGCAGATTTTCAACCTGCCAAAGAAGTCCCATCATGCAGCCAGCTCCCCAACTGCAGGTAAGCACTGTCCCCTTCTAGTGGAAAGTGATTCTTATGAGGGAACAAAGCAGTGGTATGAGTGGCCTCATTTTCTATCTGCATTTGTTGGTTAGATTAAGTACTTGCCTTACAGGGGCAGTTCAGGCTACACACTTGCTGTCCAGTCATGAAGCCGTTAAGACTAGCTAATGAGACAAAGAAGGGTGTCACACATGATTTTACTGGATTCTGTTATTCAAAAACATGTTCACATTCATCCAGAGCAGCTAACTGTAGGCCTAAATACAATTACAAACTAGGTGTTGTGTTGTTTCTTGTTCGATGGTGCTGAAGCTACAGTTTACATTTACATTACAAAAGTATTTTGAAGTGACATCATTACAGGAATAATGTTGATGAGGAATTGTATATGAGACATCATTCTTTTGATTTGCGAATACATACTTGAATAGACTGATCCAGGTACACTGCCATTTTCTCTTACTTTATATGAGATTTATCCTCCCAAATAAATTTGTATAGCAATTTATCAAGACTGGAGCAAGTGGAGATTGAAATCTTTTTTTTTAATGGTTGTTAAACCTCTCTTCTTCTTGTTCATTTTCCTTTTCTGCACCTTGCATCTAAACTCCCATTGGTCGTTGTCAGTGTTGCTCGGATCTCAGTCCTGTTGAGTCTTGCGCCAGTTCACACTACAGCAGCATGACTGGACTTGGACTGACAAAATCAAATGTGTGATAAAATTATGTTGGGCCAAATGGCCAGAGCTGGCAGTCTTCAGGCCATTCACGCTAGAGTATAGTCTGTCCTAACTATCTAGCTCATAAGAACATGTAGTCTATATTTATATCAACAATGCCTGTGATTATTAGGTCAAGGTTCTACTACTTTTAAGCAACACTACACAAATGATAGCAATTGCATAGCCATCCCTGGTGATAAGCTTTTGCCTGCTGCAGGAGCCTCAAGGGCAAGCTCGACAACCCCCAAGGCCTCAACACCATCATCCAGACCCTCATCAGCCAAAAAGATCCCTGTGACATCAGCTCCTGCCAAAGGAGAGAAAGAACTGGAAGCACAGGTCACGCATCTTAACGAGCAGGTATGTTTAAGAAGGATTGCAACGGGTATCAAGAGCTCACTGCTTAACTGTTAGCGATGTGATTTGCATACTTAGGAGCCAACTTGTATCAGTTAGTACATGTTGGCTGCGTGGCTCAGGAGGCAGAGTGAATCGTCTAGTAATCGGAAGGTTCTTGGTTCGATCCCCATCTCCTCTTTGGGCAAGACATTGAACTCCTAGCCTGATGAGCAGGTTGAATGGGTGAATGTGAGGCATATGTTATAAAGTGCTTTGAGTGGTCAGTAGACTAGAAAGGCGTTATATAAGTGCAGTCCATTTACCATTTCGGCTGAACTTTGAACAGTCCAGTCTGAATCTCAACTGACTTGCATCACTAAAACACCCCATTTTCGCTTGTCATTTTATGTGTCTTTTATCTGGATTATATCCACATGCAATTTATCTGTATTGCATTTACACTTGGCCACATCACTGTGCCTTTGTTGGACCAATAAGAATCCCATTGCACTTTCCCACACAAAATGCAGATCATTGCTTAGCTATTTTTGGTAGATTGTATAGCATATGTGGCTGGTGTAGACAGATGCATTTACACTTGACAAGGTTGTGGCTAAGATGTGTCTCAAGACTTCTCCTGAGGTGGTTTGAGAAAACAGATTTAAATGCAGCCCCAATGTGTCATGGATGCTTTTACATGTGGTCTTTTAGCTATCTGATAGCTATCCAGTCAGCTCAATCTCCATGAAGATGCTAAGTGTAGATGGGTTCCTTAAAGTCTTTTAACATGAAAAAGCTTCTTGGAATGAACCACTTGGAGACCTAGTATGTCTAGTAAGCCTTTTATGGGTGCTGTTCATTACACGTTCACTGTCCAATTGAGCTTTTGAATTCTTATCTGTTGTTTTTTTGCATTGTTGTTTGTATTGTTGAACATTAATGCAACAAATCATTCTCTTAATTTTTGCAGGTGAACACATTAAAGCTGGCATTGGAAGGAGTGGAGAAGGAGAGGGACTTCTACTTCAGTAAGCTGCGAGAGGTGGAGCTGCTGTGCCAGGAACAAGGTGAAGAGAATGCCCTGTTTGTGGAGCGGCTAATGGAGGTCCTTTACTCCACAGATGAACAGGTCAGTTTACTGTTTACTCCTTGATCGATCTGAAAAGGCTTCAGGGCAGCTGGAGGCAGCTTTGCTTCTGATTAGATAGGTCGGCGGAGGAGCGAATACCAATAGAGCATGTGACTGTCTGGGTTTAGTGAATTAAAGCGTATCGGAAAAAATCATGCGGAACTTAATGCGAGGCTGAAAGAAAGAAGAATCCAGTCTTTGTATATGGTTGCTTCTGTTTGCCCCTGAGCAGAGTCAAGCTCGGGAGCACCGCTATTAAACTGTCTGTGCCCCTTTTTTAGGAGGGAGCCGCAGAGCTGGCTGAGGGAGACGGAGAGGAAGCAGACCAGCAAGCCCACGAAGAGGCACCAGATGATCAGCAGGAACAGGACGAATACTGACTGCCATCATCCCTCACCGCAACTCCAGTACACGCCCTTTTTATTTTGTGAGAACTGTTACAGTAAAGGATTTTAATTTTTCCTCATGGTTTCTTTTTTGTTCTCTTCAAGACTGAGCACATGAAGCAACCGCCTGAGAAGAAGCACCATCATGTGTTTTTTTTTATCCCTCTGTTCACTACTCTGTGTTTTTTGTGACTGTTGGTGAAATGCTGTGGCAGGTTTGCTGTTATTACCTCCACTAGCAGACAAGCTCAGACCATCGCAGAAGTTTCCAAGGACTGTGTGGGTGGAAAAGTCAATTCAAATCCTAGATGTGATGAAATGCTGAAGTTCAAACAGGTAATTTTTACCTGTCAACGCAAGTGTTAATTTTCCAGCTTCTGTCCCTTCATTTTATGGTTCTTTGTTTTAAATTTTGGTCTTTTTTAAAATTTTGCATATCAACCATATTAATCACGAGAATGCAATAAGCAAAGCCCTGAAAGGGCCCATAGTAGCTCTTATCTAACCTCCTTCCATATGTTGCACTGACATTTGATCCTGTATTGGACAATCTGTCCATAGACCCTCACCATATTTATTAAGCCTTAGGAGTAGTGTAAGATTCTGCATTGCATCCTCATGAAGGGAGACAATACAGTCAATGAATTGTGAATGAAATGTAGTAGTATAATACCAACTATGACTGTGTGACGACTATCTTCACAAATTACAAGATTTCTGATAATCATTGTGCTCAATAATGTATTATTCACACCATATGAGGTGGTTTGGTGACAGAGGTTGACTTGGTATGCCATAAACGTAAGGAAGGAAGAAACATTGTGGACTAGTCTTATTACGATGAACCATTTTTAGTTTTTGGAAACCTCAACAGCAACTTGACACTGTGGTCTGTTAAGATTTCAGATGTTTTGTTTCAGAAGATTTTTGAACCACAGGTCTTAGGGAAGATGTGAGTCAGTTCACTGAGTAATTTGCCATGCTATATTCCAGTAAGTACATTGTATACCCTTTCTTAATGTTGCATTTACTATTATTGAACTCGGCAGTGCACCATAATGCTTTAGTCATATATTGTGTAAATGAAAAGGAATGTAAACATGTACTGTCAATAATTATGAATAGTAAATGTTTTTTTCATGTCCCACTCATTATGCATTCCCCAAAACGTGTTGCATGTTTGCATTTTATTTGTGAATAACTTGACCTGCTTTTTACATATTTAATAAAAAAACAACTATGTTAAGTGAGCTTTTGTATGTTTAACCTGCTGTTTGAAAGATGTTGAGATTCGGATGGATTTGCTGTAATAAAATCTTTCACGTTTGAGTCCAAGGGAGTGCTTCAATATGTTGTCATATCACTCCAAATGATCTTGACATAATTTATTAGCTTTCATTAATATGCATAGCTGATGATAACATAGCGCCTACTTTTTTGTCTAAGAATGGAGGTTTGATGTAAGTTTTTATTCATTTGACGCCTTCGTCATTTCGTAAAATACAGATAAGGTACAATAACCCAGCCTAAGAGACTCCTAATGCCCAGAGACAGGTGGTCTTTTGGTATTCACCTCCCGTATAAAGAAAGTGAACCTTCAATTATTTAATACTTGATAAGCTCCTTGTTTGGGTCACCTGGCGCGGTCGTGCAGGCGGTTCTTTTCATACAACCTTGGCACGGGAGGACTCCACCCAGGCGGACCTCCTCCGGTGCACGCCGATATCCTATAGGAGCGCACTCTCCCCAGAGAAGTCACGGAGCACGCGCTCAAAGATAGTTCACTGGCAATCACTTTGTTTTGTAGCTAGCAAACAGCAACTACACAAGCATGGGTTAGCATTACTTCATTTGACTGCGGAATGCTGTGTCAGTACACATAAAAACTACAGCACTTGCTAAAACATACTTTACTTGTCGCCATGTCTTCTTTGAAGGTAAGAAACATGCTAGCTAACTTGCTAGATGCCGTGTTCAATGAATGGAATGCCAGTTAACTTCACTAGCTAACTTTGTGAGCTAACGTTAGCTTTGGCCATCTCTTATCCCACCCTCGCCTCCCGGCTGAGAGAAGTTTAGCTGTCAGTCATGTACCTGATTTACACTTTTCCATCAGCGCAGACACCCTTTACATTAATGCTAACACACCCATAACTAACAAACCATTCGTACGATTTGGTACAGGGTAATGTGTGATCTAAGCCTTGCCTTGTGTCCTCCTTGTGCAGCGGAAAAGGTACTCCAAGGATATAAAGTGTGTTTTCTTTCCGGATGACGTCCAAAACAGTGTCAAAAAGCTGGGGCGAGAACCATCACTGTCATCCACCTCAGCGGCCAAATGTTGGGAGAGATGTGGAGACAGTTTTCTGGACACTCCAGTAATAAAGGTTGATGGATTTACCTCATCTTCTAGTCTTTTAAGTGTAGATAGGACGATATAAATAATAGCAGCTGCTCTTGCGATATATTCACAGTATAACTTCCCCTCAGCATCAGGACTATAGTCCTTCTATGTTTGCATTATTCTCTTGCTCTGTTGTATTTGTTTAATGTATTAATGCTTGTTTTTCTGCAGAATCTCAAGTCATCGGGAAGAAAATTGTCTGCTGCAAGGAAGTTGGCACAGTCTCCTGCTTCAGGTAGTTTGTTGTTCTAGGTAATAAAATTGCCTAATATACTGATGAGGTTAGTTTCACCCATGAGTGCCAGTAGTTTAAAACGTCTGTGTATTTCATGTGTGTAAAACTGTTCCTCAGCATCTCTGGTCATGTTATCTCAATTATTACAGAATTTGGTTATTGCTAATTCAAACAAGTACGGGAACATAATTATTTCACAGTTCACAAATGAAGTTTTTATTTATTTATATATTTTTTAAAAACGAAATCATTAATTATATTTTTACAAAATGAATCATTTAGGTTTTGGGATGGCCATACAAACCTTGAAACTCCCTCCAGTATTTGGGACTTACTACTACTCATGTATTTATTGCCAAATGCCTCTTAATCTATCTTTTTTTGGTCAGTGAGTTGACAATCCACTCACCCTTAAGTATGTTTATTCTTTATTTAGATTGTGAGAATGTGTTTTGGCCATTGGCTGAATGCACAAGGATCGCATCTGGGTGTTTTACTATCTTTTGAAGTGTTTTTTGGTGTAGGGACAGCTCATCTTTACCTGATAATGACACCGTACTATCTCCTGCTTTCTGCTCTTGTGTTTGCCCAGTGCTGACCAGTGCAGATCACTGTAACGAGGACCCAGTGCACATTGCATGGAGCTCCAGTGACAGTGAACAGTCTGACAATGACACCAGGAAGCAGCATCTGCCCAGAAATGTGGCACAGCCACAACAAAGGCCTCAGAGACCAGGGGAAACTCCAGCTTCCATTCAGTCCTACACTAGCGCACTGCGCATGCTGAGCGCTGATAAAGGTAACTTCAGTCAGTGGTAGAGCCCTGACTTGGTTCTGGTTCCTGTGACCACAAAGAAACAAGCTAACAGTGTAGACACCAGAGATTCAGTCCACAGTTAGAAGTAATCAGATGTTGCCTTAGTCACAGTAATCAGTAACCATACCTCCTCACACTGCTCAAACTGTAGTGTTTACAAGGGGTTATTCTACATGGTAGCTGCTATTATTATTTTTAACAATATTATTGAGGAGAAAACTGTCCCCTCAATTACTCTTGGATATTCATTCCAGCAGTTAATTGAGCTTGAAAATTTGAAGTAAATTGGAGTAACATTTAATTAGTTGCTGGTTGCTTCATTCATATTGTGCAAGTAGCCAAGCTCTCAAGCAGGTTGGAAATAATTTGTGTGGTATTAATGAACTCTCTCCACCATTTCATTTTATAGGCCAGAAGAACTTCCTTGAATAATATACTTATGCGTAGGAATGAGGAGGATCCGGTGTTCTGCAGAACAGTTTCCGATTTCTTTTATGTTTTTTTTCTAGGATGGGAGATGGCCTGGTTTTTGCAACAATTTTATAAGCATGGGGAAGATGTGTAAACAAATAAACCATAAAGTACAATAGTCAGTGATGACACCTTATATTTGTGTTAAAATTATGTAATTACTGTGGTTCTGACTTTGCAATTCAAGTTTTTGTCACATATCAAGAGCTGCCCTTAGCTTGAGTACTCACGCCACCATAAGTCTGCAGGGAGGTTGACTCTGTAACATTTATTTTTTATTATTCTTTAGAGGACCTTCCTGTGATAGATTCAGACAGCGATCTGAATGACTCTGAGGAGGAGGATGAAAAGGACAGTGGGCGACAAATCTCAGACTGTGAGTCGGAGTCCTCTGATGAAAAGCCAAAAGATTTGCCTCTTAAACCCACACAAGTGAGTGAATAATACTTATACTGCTACATATTGTGCTGCTTCCAGGCAGCCCTTACAACAAGCAACAGCAACAAAGAATCTTTGAACACAGTATTGCATGAAATATGTACAATTAGTTTTACGCTGTATGCATAATGCACCCTTGTCTGTATACTTTATATAGGTATTTGTCTGTGATCAGTCTGGCCTTTTTGTCACATGTGGTGGATACCGTATATTCATGGACACTAGGTGGGGCTCTGCACCCTCTTTATGTGCTGTCTAGCCAACATCAGGCCCAGCATAAGACAGATGTTTAAAATGATTAATATTGTTCAACACAGTTGAGTTGACAGTGTGTGCATGATCATGGAAGTTTGACAGTGTCATAAGTGTCAGTACTTTCCCTGATTATCCATGATATTTCAAGTAATATTCTGTAAAGTATATATTACACCTGATGATTTTTGGCTTACATAGTATGACTGCTTAATTGTGAGCAAAATGGAACATAATATTTGGCATCTGTGTTACCAAAAACTCTACATATTACTATTATTTTTTTGTTATTTTATTTTCATTTGTTTTGATTGCATATTTACCCATTACCCCACTAGATGGAGTATTATAGCGGCGTTCTGATGTCCGGAAAAGGCCTGACAGGCTGAAACCAGTAATGCAGAGTACACTTTCTAGGTTCAGGTCATGTTCCAAACAGCCAAAGTTCACAAGCTGAGGCAGCAGCTGAATGAAGCACTGTCTTACTGGTGAGGCGAGAGCATGATTTAAATCAGACGACCCTTTAACCAAAGCAGATATTAATACACTGACGTTTCTATTCATGGTGATAAACATTTATACCACTTTCCTGAAGGCTGTTTTTGTTCTACAACTCCTATATTTACCGCTTAAAATGTAGAATGCAGTGTACAGTACTTTTATTTATACTTTCCAGGTCAGCATGTAGTCATTGTGAAATTAGAGAAAACATTTTGATTCATATATCATCGGTGACAGATGGTCATCTGTGGTAAATTAATCAGATGGTGGTTTGCTGAATCAATCCTCCTCCTGCTATTTTAGGCAAACATATTTGTTCTATTCATTGCAGTCAGGCTTTTGTGGACCCTTCTGCACGGTGCAGAGACTTGGGTTGCGTTCCTTGTCAGAAGTCACAGTGTTTGTTAAAGGCAGGGCTGGCATGGAGAGAATGTGAAAGGAGTGGTAGTGGTGTTGTGCTTAAGCTTAAAGACCACACACAGTACTTGCTCGTTGCAGTAGATCAGAAAATATAATTTATCAGCTCAGTCGGGTCATAGCAGTTTTGTCTGGTGATCTGTGGTCAAGAATTTACATATGGGGATCAACAGACTGTCATATTGCGGTTATATCTTTTTGTGGCCAGCATTTAGGCCCATGTATTTATATTATACAAAGTGTGATACATTCAAGTAACCAGGCAGAGTGTCTTGTGATGATGGTCTGAGCTTGCAACCTATATGTTGAGAAAGGAAGCATGACAGATTAACATCACTCCCACAGACCCAGCTACTTCCTCTTGTCACAGTTTAATTTGCTGCTATCAGCTGTCTGGGGTCAAAGGAGATCTAAGATCACCTAACGGGAGGCTTGTGGTCAGAGGCCCCTTAGAAAGAGAGGTTACTATGGTCCTAACTTTGTTGAAATTGGTGGTGCCACAGTTTCACAGGCAGTAGCATAAAATGGTTTGATTACATATTATACAGGTACATATTCAGTAATAGGAGCAGCATTTGGTCATCTAACAAATGTATGTGATATGTATTTGTACTTATCTACTGCTAATTGTAGTATCTACTAATGCATTTATACTACTAAAGGCAAGAGTTTCTTTTTAACTTTGTTTTATGAGGCTATTCTTATTGCACATTGATTTTGATTTAATTGGGTCAGAATATAGTAACCTAGTTTGAAATTTCTGCTCACATACTGCCAATGGTAAATCAAACTGGATCAAACAGGATACAGTGGGGGAGATCTTGAACCAAGGCAGAGTTTATTACTCAAGAAAAAAAAAAAAAGACAACCGGACGGCTGACTCACTTGTTGCATGCGTACCAGAGCTCTTTATTATTGTACTAGCACTGAAAGTGGATAGGCGGAGCTGTGAGGGCGACAATGTAGTTCAAGGCCGAAGAGGATGGCCACTTCCCGGATGAAGCTGGATCCTTAATCCGAGTCCCTAACATCGGCAGCCAACGGGGTTAATAACCTCCTCCACATGGGGGCTTTGCCAGATCAGGGCTGGGCCAGCAGAGCAGGACTATAAACAGCGTTTTACTACTATTTGTTCAGTAAAACGTGCTAGCGGAGGGGAGGCTGCACAGGCAGCGAGCACAGAGCTGTGTACTTATAATGCTTTCAGCGCCGGGTGAAAACATTTTTGACCCAGGGCCAGGAACATAGTGTTCCTTTCTCTGTAGCTGGTTAGAGTGTGACGTCTGCTGGCATGCCGCCTAGCAGGGTCAAGTTGATTCAAATGAGAGAGCGCGTTGGCTGACAGAGCCTGGTATGCTGGTCTTGTCTGCACATGACAGGAACCAAGATTTTCTCGTGGATTTTTCCATGAGAACTGATGCCCTGAGGTGCACTGTGCCGTGATACAGCAAAAAATATTTTCTTTTTTACTTACATCTTGTGAAGTTATCAGTGTATACTGTCTCCACCCATCACGTTTGAATTCATTGATTTTTGATAGTATTTAATGAGTCATTATTTAGGTACTGAAGGTTGAGGTTACACAAAACACAGTGAACAAAACAAAGGCATATACAGATATACAGTATTTAATGTGCGATTAGACATGCTAAATGAAGCATATTGACAGTTGAATAAATTTACAGAGTGATAAATATTGCAAACAATGTCAATAAATTGTTTGACTAAGCCCCGATTGTTACCTTTGTCCCTAGATGACCGATCTGGAGATCTCAGGCTATTCATCTGATGGAGAGAACATCGATGACACAACTGGTGTGAGCCGAGTGGACACTGAGAGTTTTCCACTACTAACTGGTGAGGGCAGCAAAAGGTCAGTGAGTGACTGGGTCAGATCTGCTCAGGCGATGCTGCAGACGCCTCAGAAACAGCTTGACAGACAGGCCAAGACTCCCGAAGACTCCGCCAAAAAGAAAAGGAAATTTCAAAGGTTTGAATGATGTGGTTTATTTTTTCGTTATTAGTCATATTGTTAGTTTGAATATGTCATAGTGTGTGCTTCATAGTAAGAGCAATGAAAGAAATCAGACATCAGACATCATGGCTGCGAAACGACAGTCAAACATTGACAGTGACATTTCCACGCTAGCACTGCTGATCAAAGGGACACCTGGGTAACATGTGGGTGCTAAATGTCAATGCCATCGCCAAGCCCTCCAGAGATAAAAGATGGCTATCTCCTATTGTGAATAACAGCTTGCTCTCAGCATCTGAACATCTTTTTTTTCTTTGAATTATATTATACAGTTCTGCATGTGTGCTTATTCGAGATGTGTTTATTCTCTTTAAGTACCTCACTGAGCTTTACATACTACCATCCATTTCCTTCTTAAATGGTATGTGTGTGTGTGTGTGTGTGTGTGCGTGCGCGTGTGTGCGTGTGTGTGCGTGCGTGTGTGCGTGTGTGTGTGTGTTCCACAGTGGAGGTCTGGCGGAGAGGCTGAACCGACTCCAGTGCAGACAGAGGTCAGCCATTAGCTTCTGGAGGCACCAGTCCATCTCCGACACCTCGACAGCCACAGGTGATCCAGACAAACCAACTCACCGCAGCAGCTTGTGCACATACACATGTGACTCACCATTCATGGTTCACATTAATGGACTCTGATTTCACACAAGCAGAGAGGGCTGAGGCCAATCGCGAGTCAGATTTTCAGTGCACCTGTGTGGTCGCTGAGGAGAGGGCATGTTGAGGAAGTGCTGGCTGTACGTTGATCACTGTGGCAGTGAACTCAGGGCAGTATGTAGGTGACAGGAAACTGCCTGCTTAGTTGTTGTTTTTTTTTTCCTTTTCTTTTCCTTTCCGTGGCGTACCCAAGCACTTGTGCACTCTCATTGTTAGTATCTCCTTATAATAAGCCACAGCCAGTGGCTTAGGGTTGACAGTTGATTGTGGAAAAAGTAAACACCCACCTTATCCAACACTGAAACCGGGGTTTGATCAGTTTAAGACAAGAGTTTGATGCAGCGTTTGTATTAAGTTGACCTCATTTTTGAAATCAGAATCATCATTCAGAGGACATGTATACTTCCTCTCTCTGCTTTCGAGACAATTGTACATTGATTTAATTTTTCTCTGTGCAGCACCCCTCCTTTTGTAGAGGCATTGCTTTCAAACTTGAACAAAGTCAAAAAGCATCCATCAAATACCTTTAATATGAAAACATGTCAGTATTTTATGGATAACCCACAACTGTCAGGACAAGATAGGCCTTTCTTCAGTTCATTCATTGTCATCTGTCAGTCTGATTTATGGCCACTTGGTGCACGCTCAACAATAACAACATTGTTACTCAACTAGATCACGCTGTTATAGAACACCTGTTTATCTTTGTTGCTGTATTTTTTTTTTTAGTGTCTTTATGTTTTTCTATCTGTGTGCACACATGTGGGCGGGTTCCAGTCATTTCCTGCACATAATGCTCTGCTCACGATTAATCAGATCATTACAGGTCAGCAGGAGACTTCTTAAGTGTTATCTTAATTTTTGCGTTTTCTCATGTTGTCGTAATCTAGCCCTGGAATTAGATGCACTGAGCAGAGATTAAGCATTTAACATACTTGTGTTGACAATTCTCCTGTCAATCCCTTTGGATATGATGCACTCTGTCATATTGAAATTTCCCCTCTGGCCATCTCCAACAATTGTTACACACTCAGACACAGAGCAGCATTGTCAAAAGTGTAAATTTTGATATTACAAGTTGCGTGACTCAGTACCATCAGCTTTGCGCAATTTGCACACAGCCAAGTTGCGCTCTTATCTCGACTTAATTTACTGCTTTAGGACATTGTCTTGTTTTGTTGTTCTAATTATCACCCTCAACTGTGTTGTTTTGACCAGAGGCAGCAAGCATTGCACACTCTCACATTTGGATTTACAGTGTTATACATCCAACTCAGCCTCAGAGAGCTGCCGTGTGAATTGTTTTAATGTAAAAAATAATTTTCTCTCATAACTCATAATGAGTCCCACTGAGAATGAGAGCCTCTGTGAGACTATAAGTACTCTCCGCACATGGAGCCCCACAAAGGCATGCACGCACCAAACAGACACACACAAACTCAACATCTGTGTTGTTCTTGCTCTGCTCTCCAGTGGACAGGCCAGGCGTATTGGTGCTGGAGGTGCTGGAGGTTCAGGAGGAGTGCAGCATGCAACTGGCTCAGTGTGAGCACCACCAGCCGCCCAGCGGGGGTGATCAGCACACCCACCCTCCCTCTGCCACGAGAGCTCGTGTCCTGGTGTTGTTCAACAAGGAAACTGCAGCCCAACTGATGCCTGCACCCCGAGATATTATCCACATATACCCACCATGGTGAGAGAGATGTATGTGCAATATATAGCACCCCCTGAATCAGCAAGGTCAGAGAGTGCATGAGGAACTGTATTTGGTCACGTGGTGCTGACATGATACAAGGCAGCTACCAGGGTCCAAAAATAACACGTGTTAAGCATGGATCGCCTGTAAAATGTGTCTTTGGAGGATAAAGCAGTAATATGGCCAGAAACCTTTTGAGAAGATAACATTTCAGTGTCAGTTAAATTCAGTTTTGTTGCACCTTATCATGAATTGCAAACTTGATCTCTTGTATAAGTGGGTGTGCAAGTTTAAAATTAACAGTACCTGGCTGGTAAAAATTATTTTTGGCAGTTTTTCTTTTTTTTTTTTTTTTTTAGCTTCACCATCCCTTGGCAGGTTTGGACACTGGCGGTTTCACAATATGGAAGTGACTCAGAAGCTGCAGGACCAAGTTGATATTGTTATAAGTGCTGACAAGACACTTTATGAGAGCAGAATAAACACAGATAAACACACTATGCTTATATATACACATTGAAAGCGGAAGAAGTTCAGTTGCAGCACTGACATAGTAGATCAAATTATAGAGAGGAGTAATGATGCTGATTAGAGTTGGACCGGCAGACTCTCAGTATCGTCTGATATCAGCTTTAAAAAGCAATATCAGTATTGCTAAAAGTATTTTTACTACTGACAGGTGGCTAATTGTAAGATTGGTCATTTTTGTGACCTTTTTTTAGGAGTGTGTCAATAATACAAATGTCATATTAGCAACAGGACAAAAGCAGCATGGTGTTTTACTTACAAAATTATCTTAAGACATGGCAGTCGGAAAAGCTGAACCAAGTTGAGCCTGCATTTATATCGCGATTCTTAGAAAAAATTGTATCTGCATCAGCCATTATGGGTGGGAAGGCAACAGATATCGGTATCGGCCAAAAAAAAAACAAAAACCTGTATCATTCCATCCTTAATGCTGATGATAAGGTGAAGTGAAATAAATATTTATGCTCAGTAAGGTCCACGTTTCTCCATATATGTTGTTCAAATTCCACAGTCACTATAATTACATAGAATTATTCTGGGGTTTGAGTATAAAAGCATACTATCCTCAACATCCCCATACTGGCCACAATGGTAAGCAACAAAGGCCCAGATGTGCAACAGTCCTGTACGTCCAGGGCGGAGAGGAGGCAGGCGTGTGTGTGTGTGTTTTTGGGGGGATTGTTTGGGAGTGCGAGCAAAGCAGCAGTTGACTCCAGCTGTTGGGAGTTTAGGTTGAGTGTGCTCTGGAATATCCAGGCTGGCGGAAGCACAGGGGCCTCCTCAGTGCTCTGACGTCATGAACAGCTCCAGGGAATGCTTCACATTCCTCTTCCTGGCAGTAGTTAGGTCATTTCCAGCAAGCCGGGGAAAAACACAGTAGGATTATTTTCTGGAGCATTTGGGAATGGAGTGTGGAGGGAGCCAGAAGACAGGATTGAAAACACATGGTGTTTGAGAGAATCACTGTCATTTTAGCCACTCTTTCCCACTGTTGTATTCAATTCCTGAAAACAAAAGTGAGAAGAGGAGAGCTGCCCCAAATACTTACTTTTTCAAAGCTCAGTTTGAATACTGATATTTAAACTTCCCTTTTTTTATTTGTGGATCATGTTTATTGATTTAAAATACACTCGTTCCTCAGTCATGAGAGAAATAAAGCTGATCACAAGCTTAAGATCCTGCTTAGATACTCATTCATACATTAACAACAGCAGGACAGGCGGAAATGGAAAAACACGGAATTCAGAGCATCTAAGTGTCTGGTAAAATTCCTCTTATCAGTTTCCTGTGTGACACTTGAATGGTTGCCTCCCCCATATTCCTGCACTGAGTGGGTCGGCTGGCTCCTCCCAACTCCCACTCCCTGTGTGAGTGGGCCGCGGCTGCAGCGGAAATACCTGCAGGCATTATTCACTTACGAGCTGTGACGCCAGCAGTCGGGCCACTCCTTAACCGAGCTACCTGTCTGATGATGACAGCTGCCCACTCACCTGTTCACAATGGGGAGGGGGGGGGTCACGTTTCCTGTACCAGTGTTTTACCTGTTCCCTGTAACAGTACGTTCTGCTCCACTTCCGACTTACTTTGGTTCTCACTGATTGTTGGCCTCTGCTTAGATTTTGGGCTGATAAATATTTAGCATTGTGCCATTATGGAAAGAGTAGCCCTATCCTGCATTTAAGTAAATGTAGCAGTACCAAAACGGAAAAATACTCTTGTGAAAGGAAAAATCCTGCATTCAGTTTTAGTATTAGCAGTAAAATGTCTTTAAGTATGAAAAGGAAAAAAGGTCATTGTGAAGAGTAGTTCCTTTCAAAGATGTATTAACCTGTAACAAGTATTTTAATGTTGTTGCTCTAACAATGCATCAGATTTGATTTGAATTGTTGTTTTGTATGTAAAAGCTTATTTTGTGAAGTAACTCACGAACTACAGCTGTCAGATAAATGTAGTACAGTAAAAGGTATAATATTTCCCTTTGAAATGTAGTGCAGTAAAAATACAAAGTCCCACAAAATACCTGTTGTGGGTTTTTAAGAGTGAGCAGAAGTCAGTGTTACCTCTGGTATGGTTCAGGTAGATGTCCAATCTTAAGTATGATGCCAAATAGCATTAGGTTCAAAAGCCATTCTGGGTGGGAGGGTCACTTGAGGGATTCTGCACTCGGACGGTAAAGCAAACACACTGCAAATATAATGTGGTTAATGTATAACCTTGCCCTTTGCCACCGGTTTTATTCAGTGTTGCTTGACTCCATTACTTCTGTATCGCACACTGTGAATATGTGTCTCATAGACTATGACCAACGTCCGCAAGTGGAATCACACATCATTTCTGTGGCATTATAAATACTGTGTCATTATGGTTTTGGGAAGTATTCTTTCTTACTTCCCTATTTTTTAATATATGCCAATCAACTTTTATTACTTGCATCTCAGTTTGTTTAATTGCTCTGGTTTGACTGTGACACCTCAGGTCGGAAACAAGTTGCGACGCGCACAGTAGCTTCAGCCACAGAGACTGGCCCTGGCTCTGAGTCAGTGATAAGCCATCGTAGTATTAACCATGTCACATGCGGGAAAAAAAATAAGTCAGAGCTCAGACTCTTTGCAAAACAATACACCGTCTAATTATCTGGCTGGTTTTCAAATTCTTTTTTTTTTTCTCAGGCTGTGAACCATTCAGGTGTGCTTTTTTTCCCTTGATGAGCCCTAATCCTGTCCAGGACTGTCAAACAGAAAGAGTTTTCTCTTTTAGTTTCTGGTTGAGGTCATTTTCCCCTGCCCAGCACTCTTAGATGAGTGAAGTCAAAGCTGATAAATTAAAAATTGATACAAGCCATTTATGCTGCACATCGCCTTACATCTCATATGGGCTTTTTCATGAGTGACGGTTCATCATGTTTGTACGTGACGGGAAGTGTTTTTCCACAGATAGGGGCCTGTTTGGAAAGGTTTTTTTGATCAAGATGTGTGTTTTTGATCAAGGCGTGGCCTTTACAGAACCTCAATTACTTGGAAAATGCCTCTTTATATCAGTGAAAGATGACAAATGTGTATGTTGAACATTTTCACCTGCCACGGAAGAGCTTAACCCACTTGAACTTGTATTCAGTATGTAGTGAATAGACCTGTGGAGGTGGTAGCTTATCTATGTTTGACATTCAAACGGTCTTAAGCTTTCTACCAGCCCCCCTGGGGTTTGTGCAACAATCTCTTCCATTCAGTGTGAAGTCTGAATTTTTACATCTGTTGCGTCAACGCGATCACTTAACATACTACTGTTTATCATTTTCTAACACCTTAAAGATGCTTAATTCCGTGGTGGCTGCAGTTCTTCTCACCATGTAATAATGTTTCATATTGGAAATGCGGATTACAGATGTGATTTAAGGTGTGATATGCAGCAACAGAGCTAAGGATCTCCTGTTAAATTATGAATCTAAAATTGATTATCCTTATCTCTTTGCAGGCAGAGTCTCTCTATAGAAGGCTACAACTGCACCATTATTCTGAACACACACTTCAGCCAGAAAGTCTTCTCTGCTTTGAAACTAGCCAGTGTGTCCGTTCCAAGAGCCGTGCTCCCAGCAGAGAAGTGTGTGCCATACTCTTTGGCTAAAATATTTGGACTGCTGCAAGAGAACAGGACCACAGAAGAGAAGGACTGTGCCAAGCGGGTGTGTCTGCTTTTACATCATTAAAATGACGTACCTTACATTAAAGCCCCAATTGAATTTTGGACCTCTTCACATGGATGCTTGAAGAGTTTGCCACGAAATATGCACAGTAAGCATTTTGCAGCTTTGGCAGCCCATCGTAATAAAAAAGGGCACGTTTTACTTCGTTTGCACATAAATCTCTTTTTCAGAGTCTCATGATACATATTAAACTCAAATGCCATTGTGTCAAGAACTCAGTTAGTCACTGAGGGTCAAAAGCGTCCTCAGTGCAGTAAATCATTTACATGCACAGAGTATTCTGGCAGTTGCCTGTAGTGGTTAAGGGCTTTGTCAGGTTAAGGTATTTTAGATGTACCTTTGATACCTTGCAATTAAGTCTTCCTGCTGCCATGAATAAACCAATTAAAATAATGTTCTTATCTATATGTTAATAATATTCTTGTCTACCTGTGCTGGGATGATAAAGATGCTGCCACTGACTTCAACCTCCCTCTTTTTGCAATACGTTACTTTGAAGACAGGGGAAAGATACGGTGGTCCAAATAGTTATAACACGTATTCCTCTCTGCCATTGTTTTGTTGAAATCAAAATGTATCTGTAATGTTGTGCAAATCTGAGTTTACACAGACGGCGTAGATCAAAAGGTGAAAGGAGTAAGATGTTTCCACTGTAACTCATGTGACATCACAGGAAGTCAACAATCGTAACCGGTTTTCTCATGGTTAGCGTATGAGCTTAAATGGGTTATTTTAATTGAGATCTGTGTTAAATTCCATTGACACAAAACCAGGTTACTTTTCATGAAGCTGATTCCATATTGCTGGTTTTCCTCACTTTGTCCCCTCCAGGTTTCAGCCTCTGCTCTGCACTGTCTCGGAGCCCCAGGTGCGATGAGCAGATGCTGTCACTCCCTCCTGGAGGCCATCGAGGGCCTCGGTCAGGCTGGCTCTGTGGGGCAGGACGTGGAGGTGGTGGTCCAGAGGGTTTACTCCATCCCTGTGTCTGACTGCTCTTCTGGCTCCATGCTCAAGCGCAGAGTTCCCTCCACGTCCTTCTCAGCTCCTCCTCCTCTGGAGAAAGGCAAAACCAGGTACTGTTTGACAAGTTGGTAACTGACTTTTCAGGCGGCCCAGTGAGGCCTGTGGCCTGTCACTGCATGTCAAAAGAGACTGGAAAAAAATTTGCAGCATTTTATCTGCTGTGTACGCCTCTCTACCACATTGTAAATTGTTCTTTCTGTAGAAATTGCGTGCTGGTTTCCTTGGTCTCAGGGCTTGCATGCCTTTCCTTGGTGGCACAATGTGCCTCAGTAGTCAAGCTATTGTTTACGGAGCAGCAGGCCCCACAAAGTGATCACACTGTCTCCAGCCATATGGCATTGCTTGACAAAGGACACAAACATTTCTAATTGAATCCAGCTCCTCAGTGAGTGATCCAGGCCAATTCCCAGGAAAGACAGCATGATGTTTTCTGAAACTCATGCACCAGCAGGCCACTATTGAATCGATGCCCATTCACATTCTACAGGGTGGCACAGGTTTGTAGGTTTTTACCTTAAAACTCTTCAGAAAGCTGCAAATATCTTTGAATTGGATGCTGAATGTTACGCCTCTCAGTATTACTAAAATGCATGGCTGTGAGGAAATGGATCAGATTTGTTTTAGGTTTAGTCATCTGATCTGAGGGTGGAACCTATACCTTGAATTAATTAAAAAGCTCATCGAAGAAGAATGTGATTGCCGTTTGAATAAACATTTTCAGTCATCAATTCGTTAAAACAGAATTAATTGAAAAACAAATGATTATTACTCTCTGATGTGGTTGATAAACAATTCAATCACTTTTCAACAGAAAATGTAACAGTAATTGAAAGCTTAAGCCTTGAGGGATTTGAAGTGCAAGCTACAGCGTGTAAAGCTGCATGTGTTAGAGAAGTGACTTAGGAGTTTACTTGAGTGGTCTTGTTGTGGTTAATGAATCAGCGAAGAACGAATGTGTGGCCAAGCCAGCAAGAATGACCTTTAGTTGCCTGGCCCTCCCCAGGCCTGTTGTTTTTGTCCTGTGCTGAGTAATAAAAGAAAAGTATCGTTTTTT
>OMKZ01017484.1:36137-47446 GCA_900302535.1 Neoniphon sammara
GCTGCTCTGTTCGCATAAGCTCAGTAGGCCGCAGAGAGTGAGATAGTCAGAGCCTAGACGCCAAACTAATTATTTGTGCTACACATACGTATATCTGTGCATGCTTTCCATAACTTTAATTGTGAGTTGGCTGACTGAACTACTACTACTACCACTGCTGCTGCTACTGTTACTACTTCTATCATAATAAGGCACCAAAAATACTGTGAATGTGCATTCAGAGTGGTGTTTTCAAGGCTGTAATGTCAGCAGTTTAATCCCTAGCTTTGTGTGTCTAGGTTTTAATGGAAGTACGACGTCATGACCAGAGCTTCAGCTTATCTTTATTGTTTAGACGTACTTCTACAAAGAAAGATATCGCTGGCTTGTCTGGACTTTAGGACGGAGTCAATCCAGGATTTAGTCGCTGACCTCAGATAGCATATGGCTCTATGCTTCTAATCCCCACACACAATTATCATGATTCTACATGTGCATGTGCAAACACAAAGGTTCGCCCAGTGAATTGGAAAGGAACACTTTAGAAAGCGTTTTCTTAAGGTCCCTCACAGCTAAAGCTCTATTACCTTACAGTCATTATCAGACTGAGGCTGGTAATGCTGACATTTCCCAGAGCTTCACCTGGTGCCTCAAAATGACATCACAGCCATGCTCCGTCTGTGTTTACGATCCATCTGGGGTCAAAGGGTCAAACAGGACTTCCCCGCTACTACCAAGTGCCATGTGGCCCAGTCGCCAAGGAAACAGGTTTCAGTTGCCTGGGGTCAAGGGTCAAGGGTCAAACATCTTGATGACATCATCTCAGACCCCCTGCCCCTGCCTCCCCACATTTTACACACATGCGCACATGCACAGATACACACAGAAACACACGCAAAACATTTAGCTATCTCCATGGCGATGGTGTGTCCATGCGCACTCCACACAGTCACACATACTTTCCAAGTGCCTTGTTAATGAACCAGTGCTACCCCCAGTACCACCACCATACACTCTGAAAACAATGAGGATGGGAGTGGCCCATCTCCATGTGAGCCCTCGCCATGGCAACGCCAGCATTTGTCCACTGAGCAGACCAAAACATTCCCATGAGATTCCTGCCACATTCCATCTGCCACTCAAGAAGAGGAGGAGAGGTGCGATGAAAAAAATGACAACATGAGAGAGAGAGAGAGCAGTGGAGGGGTAGAGAGATAAGATGGACAAGCAATGGATTTGAGGATGAAATATCTTGACTGGTCCATGTTCTGTTTCAGGGTGACAAGATGCTTAAATTTTAGATGCTTAGATGTTTTGAACTATTGAACTAGTTGTGATCTGGTTGCATCTCAAGAGCCATTGCTAAGACATCTCTTTCTCTGCTTACATGCCATGGTAATTTTTATGAGGATATGGAAAGGTAAAATATCTCATGAATTGTGTGACATGTTTTTGCATTTCCACACCTTATCTGTAACTATACCTACACATATGTAGAACAAGTATATGCACCCAATAAAGGGCCCAAATAATTCTGTTTTCTAGTAGTTTCTTTCTCTGACATATGAAGACTCTTCAATAATATCAAACAAAGAGCTCTTTAAGTGGATTGAAACTTTGAGAACTTTCTTTAACTTCATATCTAAATGCTGCAAACTCTTGAGTAGTTTCTCCAGAAACTAAGACATGTCTGCCATTACATCTTCAAACCCTAGGGACTCTCTTTATTCCATCTATAAATGCTGAAAACTTTATTTACATCTTCAGATCCCTGGTGTTTTGTCCCTCTATTTGGTCAGACTCTTGAAACTCCGACGTCTTCCATTGTTCAAAACTGTGATAAGGTCGGCAAAATCTAGGAACTACTCAAAACCTTTGTCTAACTGCATCTATAAGAAGTAAATGCAAAACCTATCAACCTACCTCTTCAAAGTCTACACATCTGCAACCCCAAGTCTGAAGTCTAAACATAATCTTTCTTTTAATCTACACTTCCAAATCCTAAATCCAAAAACCTTGATCTAAAGTCTTTCTCTAAATCCTCGTCTCCTGAGCAGCTGAGAAACCTCTGCACCTTCATCTCCAAAGCCTGAAAACCCTGCCTTCCTACTTCAAGGTGATTTTTGAGTCTGCGATGAAAGCTTGTCCTGTCAGAGAAAAGTTGAAAGGTTATGTTGCCGTCCAAGGGTCGGGAGCTGCTGGGAAATGTGGGATGGGCAAACCGATGTGGGACATCTTGGCGCTATCACTCATCGCACATTCCTCCCATGCCACTTCCTGTCCATCTTGATAGACACTGGGAATACTCAAGAAGAGGTGCTGTTGTCGTCATGGCAATGGGAGTGGATGTCAAAACACTGGACCGTTGGTTGACTGTTTCACACGTGGTAAAGCACACACATACTCACAAATGGACAGTCACTGCGGTTCCTTTTGATACCAGTGGGACATAATTCAGTGAGAGGCTATATGACAAGTAACATGTGTCCTCGAAACAAAGAGGAATCTGCTGCACAGGCATATGTGTAGAGTGTAGGAAATAAAGACCTTGATTACGAGTGCTAGCCCAAATCTGAATTTTGACAAATCCAGATTGACGTCACATTGAATTTATCAAGTCTGAACAGCAAAGAAGCACAGATGGAAACAAAATTTTTCAAAGATTCAAGCTACATCTGTCTGTGGTTTGAAATATGATTCAGATTGGAGCTCTATAGATTTGTCTTAGTCCTGGCCATTCAAAACAGTTTTCAAACTGTCTTTAATGTCATTTGCAATGCGGTGTATGACAGTGGCATCACGTCTGAAGTGCAAGAAAATGGAGAGCTAGCTGTAACTGCAGCATGAGATCTTGCTTCATAACTCAGTCTCTTTCATGTTATATAAATAAATCTTACTTACTTGCTTACTTATCTGCTGTGATGGAGGAACTCTGCAGCACATCTTGTTAAATAGATGGCGTGAAGGCAAAGATGATGTGTGTGCATCCCTTTCTGCAGCTTGTCATTTTGCTTCTGCATTTGAAAATCATACCATGAGTTACTGTATGTACACATGCCTACATTGTTACCACAGCAGCCGCTGCAGGTAGCTATCTGGGGCCTGAAGACACAAATCTGACCTGATCACTTCCAAATAACACTATGGACAGTCAGGCCTAAAGATCGGATTTGCAAAAGAAATCAGATTTGCCTGCAGCCAAAGACGGTGTGTCTTCCCTGTCAGGACACTGAGAAGAGACAGCGGCGTCATTAATCATTCAGAATGAGCTGGCAGTGCCACAGAGTCAAGCCATTACATTCTGACCGCTATGCTGTAGGGAACATTTTCTATACTTTGTTATGTCATTTTCCACATTAATGCAGCAGTGACTGACGACACAGCAAATTACAGCAATAAGCTTATGCAGTCACTTAAATGGTGAACATTTTCCTCACAAAAAGCAAAGTTGCATGTTTTTTTTTTTTATTAATTACAGCTTGGCTTTCAGTAATGTTTGCTATTTATACTTATTACCCTGCTGCAGTGGTGTTTGTTTCATGGCCATGTGGCATGAATGACGACACCGTCGCTCACACTGAGGACATTCAGTGGGGGATCTGGCGTATCCGCTGGCGGTGATGATTTTTAAATGGTGGGCGGAGACTACACAGAGCAGATAGCTGTGGTCCGCCACAGGCATCTGCTGGCTTACCAGTGGTGTGAACACACTGGTTCAATTTGTTCCGATGTAAAATCCACATAGGCAATGATGGATATTGGTAATAGGGATTCAAAATCAATTTCTGAAATGTTTGTTTCAGGTTCAAGACAAACTATGGACGGATTGTCTTACAGGTTGTCTTAGATTCATGATGCATTTCTATCTATTAAGTGCTTTGACATTGATTGGCCAAACACAAATCTGTAAAAGGTTTGATTGACATCCCCATAATTTATATATATTTATATATAAATCCAAAAATAATATGGAATTAAATATTCTTTTATTTACGCATTTCGAAATCAGTTAGGTTTGGTCCTCTGTAGAGGTCTACCAGAAGACTTAAGATGTGTCCCAAAAGCATATTACATACTCATTCTAACCAAGTTTTGAATATGTAGTGTGTTCGTACTGTAAAAGCATGAAAATGCTGTATACTCAATAATGTCAACAGACATACTCAATTGGCAGTGACTGCACACTTTTGTCCCACAATGCAATGCGTTGCGGAACGAGAGCTTGTTGAGATACATGCTTTATATATTTGTGTGTTCGCTGTTTTTCGCATTTGAAATTGGAAAGCGGCAGATGACATTTTGACGTAGAAAAACAACGTAGTATGTTGAATTTCTATCATAATAATTGCCAAAACAGTACACTGTGGAGATGAGTATACAGTATGTGGTTTTCAGTGTGTATGTAGTGTATGTAATATGCCTCTGGGACACAGGGTTAATTTAGGAGTCAACCTGCTGCCATATTGTGGCTCAGCAGTTCAGTCGCACTGGTTCTGTAAAGCCAAGGTAAGCGCCTCGATCCCCACTGAAGCCACATATGCTAAAAATGCATGCACTTATGGTGCTTTAAGGGACTTTGGATGCAGCCGTCCTCCGGTGCCATATGTTGGTGTTTTTTGTTTTTTTTCTTCACGGGGAAATCTCCTGCTGACGAGGGAAGAGAGGCGCTGAGAGATGCAGGGAAAGACAAGGAGGAAGAGGGCTCCTTTGAGCGGCGAGAGAGAGAGAGAGAGGGAGAGAGAGGGAGTCAGGAAGAACGGAGATGAAAGGCGGAGCGAGGAAGAAAGAGAAGCCACACGTTCATCAGTCTCAGCCTCCGTGATCACAGGGCCCCGCGGCAAAACCGGCAAACAATGGCCCCTGTGTGTGTGTGTGTGTCGGTGGCGTTCATCTCAGATAAGACCCATGGCGGCCTGCTCTCCTCTCTTCTTCCATTTCTCCTCATCTCTTCACCTCGTCCAGGCTCCTCTCTTCTCATGCCCCCTGTTCCGTGGCTCCCTCTTTTTCCTCCTCCTCTTCTCTTTGCCCCCCCCCGCCCCGTACTCCGCGGCCTCTCTGGAGATGAAAGCGAGCGGAGATAAGGGCAGGTAAAAGAGTGCAGGAAGGGGAAAAAACAGGCAGAGAGGAAAGTGATAAGCAGGGAAACAATGAGGGCTTTGATAGCATGTGAGCTACCGAGTGGGCAAGCCGAAGTGTGAATAGGTGTGTGTGTATGCGCGAGTGTGTGCCAGGGGTATGAGTGCATGTGTGTGTCTGGGCGTGTGTGAGCATGTGTCCCAGTGTATATGTGTGTATATGCCCTGCAGAGGTGTGTAGTCCCTTATATTTTGTGAGCACAAACCTTTTTATTTATAAAAAGGCAAAGCTGGATTGATGGGTTGATGATGAAGGGGAGGTGAAGGCACCGAAAAACAAGGCGCCTTCCTTTTGACCCTTTATTTTACCCCTTATGATTATAGTCTCTCTCTCTCTCTCTCTCTCTCTCTCTCTCTCTCTTTCTTTCTTTCTTTTTTTCAAGAGCTCACACTCTGTTTCAGCCAGTCATTACCTTGCACAAAAAGAATCTCAGCAACACACACACACACAGTCTCACACACACACACACACACACACACACACACACACATGCATGAACTCACCTGTTTCTCCCATTTGGGGCTCTGGAGTCTTTTCGCTGCCCAGTCTTCCTGTCCTGTCTCAGCTGGGTGTGGTTTTCCAATCTGTCCTGCTTTAGTCATTACAGCCTCACCCAACGCTTCTCTTAGGCCAAACACCCACCTGCCATCATTGTGTGTAAGCATCTGTGTGTGTGTGTGCGTACTGCATGTATGAGTATATACCCAACTTCCCCGCAGGGATCATTAAAACTTTATCTCAGTCGAATTTAAAAAAACGAGGCAATAAGAGGGGGCTGATCACAGTATCATTTCCTTGAAAAGCACAATGTTTCAATCCACGTGGCTTTTCCATGCTGTTTACATCCCAAACGTGAACCTGGGGTGGTACAACGGCATATCTTTTGCATTAGTGCGGCCCTGAGTTACAGGTGGGACACACAGCGCTAGACATTCCTCAGGATATGGCGGTAAAGAGGCCTTAGGGTTGACGCTGACTGTGGGCAATGATGCAAAGAGGCCAACACAAGCGGAAGTGCTGTAACTCTGCTGATATTTTATTTACGTAGAAGCAAAGGTACTGGCATGAATGTCTATTTAAGTAAAAGTAAAAAGTCGCTCATGTAAAATGTAGCACAGAGAGGTATTGAGAACATTGTTTTATGTGATCTTTCCCATGCAACTCTATGGAAGTGACAAAATTAAGTGCAAAAACGTAAAAAAGTAAATCCAGATTGATGCGGAATGACCATTCACTATGAATGGTTCAATAATATGTAAGTTTACAATGCAGTGTAGTTTCTGTTGCTTGTGGAGAGCCTACAAACATTGAGCACTGTAATGAGTCCGATTTAAAAAGTACTTCGGTAACAACATACTCAAGTAAAAGTATAATTACTGACTTCAAAAATACTCAAAAAACTACAAAAAAAGCTATTTCATTACAGTAAAATGAGTAAATGTTACTTCCATTCTTGACTTCTTGAGTTATATATAGACAGAGAGAGAAATGTGGATGACAAATAAAAGAAATCTAGCATATAATAAAAAAATAATAATAAAGGCTTGAGATGTTAAAACTTAAAGAGATAGATAAAGGAGCATGCAGCATTCAATGTCTGCTTGAACAATCATATATAATTATGACCAAAATCAGCGCTGAGGTAGGGACACAGGTGGCATTACTGGTATGTTTATAATAATTTATCATGGTTTATTGTGGGAAAAAAAACTGTCCCAAATTGCAAACATCTATCCATAAGCAATAATTACTCCCCTAGATTTTAAACTTTGGCATTCATTACTGTGCTGAACTTTGTCTTGAGTTAATGCAGTGATAGAGAAGACAGGAGAGAAACAGGCAGAGAGAGAAAGAGAGAGAGAGAGAGAGAGGCTGTTGAAAGCAAAGTAAAGTGAGGCCTCTGGACAAAATTTCAGCATTGGCTGCCCTACTTTCAGGGAGCCTGCTCCTTTTTGCCTCCTGGTGGTTGTTGACGCCGACAGGAGCGTTCGTCTCCCTTTTCCGCAACGAGACTCGGCAGTTCCTGTTTTGCCCTGCAGGAGGAAACCTAAGCAAAGCAATGCATGCTGGGGCTCATGCTCAGCTCTCTGTGTTTGCACACCAGATGGGGCTGTGCGCTTGTAGAAAGGTTAGTTTGTACTAAGACTGAATGAGAAAAGACAGTGGGATATGCAAAGATACATGTTTGAAGCCGGTGTTTTAGGATTAAAATGTGATGGTTTGCCAGCTGCAATGACCCATGATACAAGATACTGAAATTTGTAGGTAAGATAAGAAAAATCAGTACCAAAATCACAGGACAACCCTAAAATAACTGACAGAACTTTCCTTAAATCAACACAGCTTCCCTTACATCAAAAGGAATATGTGATTTCCACTGATTTGAACTGTGAATTGCGGCTCTCTGACGCCAGCCATTCAGGATTAATGCACCAGCAAGATTCATTCATCATTCATTCAGTCATCATTTTGCATGCTCATTTAATCCTATTCAGTGACAGGAGCCAATCCCAGCATGCATTGGACAGAGACAGCCTGTCATTCTGTGATTTTGACAGCAGCTGGCTCTTCATCATTTCGGTCTGGGTTCCCTTCAGTCTCCACTCGAGCTGCCAGCCCGCCATTATGAGAAGAATTTCTCTCTCTCACTGCCTTACATGCTCTATCCATCTGTGTGTGCTGTGTCAAACTTTAAAGATTGCATATCTAGTGCTGGTTTTTACTTTGTTGCAAAAATTGTTATGCTGGCCTTCAAACTGGAGGAATTGATAGGATAAGGAATAGAAAAAATGGGGACAAATCTGAACCAGGCAGCACAGGATCTGCAAGGACAATGTCACTCTCCCCTTCTTTGTTGATACGGAAATTGAATATTTACCTTGATAGTAGGTTAAAATGAATTTAAGATGAAATGCAAACTAAAGAATCAATAATGTTAGTCATCTTACTCCTGTTGTGTAGGACAGGTCTAATTATTATTTGTGAACATGAACAATGGTTGCTCTGTAAGGAAGAAAGACACAGTGTCCAATTTGTTATCTATGGAGCAGCTGCAGAAGTTATATCTTTATAACAATACTGTTTAAAGTCTTAATCTCTGTTAGAAGTGACTGTCAAAACAGTCAAGGGAACTGTCTGGAGATAAAGAAACATTTTCTAGTTCACAAGAATATGTGCACTCCTCACTGCGTCTCACTTTCTCCCCTCTCCTCCTCTGCTTCTTGGTTTCTATCTTTCCTATCATATCTATCACTGCTGGTTATTCTCAGCCTTGCTGTTGTTTACTCCGTGACCTTCCTTCCTTCTTTACTCCCCAAGCCGGAGAAGCTTCCTGTGTGAAACTCCTCTTTTCTCTTATCGTCGCCTCTTCCTCTCCTCCTATCTTCTCAGATGTCTGCTTTTCCTCTGAACTTGACTCTGTGGGAGCTCTGCATGAAGTACAGTTGGAGTTTCGCGTTTTCTGTAGAATGCTTCCTTCTTTTTAAGCTCACATGTGATTATTTTCATGTGGTATACTCACTCTGTTTCATGCACATTCAGCTTGGGAAGCAACGGGGTCAAAGTGCACTAGGTATCAAATGTTCCACTTTATAATGGGAACTTTATGCTCTTTTGCTCTATATGCGCCTATGTTGTGTGTTGCATGAATTTCCGAGCTTCTGGTCTTGAGTTCGTCCCACAGTCTGTCAGGGATGTTATTCATAAAAACTGATACACAACAGATTCCTCATTACCTCTAGTAACCACGGACTTGTAAGTTTCTTTGCTGAAACAATTCCTTCTTTGGTAGATGATAGTAATAATAACAAGCGAGCTCCCCAATGTCTGAAGTATCTCTGTCCTGGTGCGACCTATCTTGTGTGAATCACATGAGGACACTTTGGCAGCAAATCCCATTTCCACCCCGGTTTATAATATTTCTTTGTTTCTCATATTTTTCATATTTCTCCTGCAGACATCATTTCTCAGGTGGCAAACACAAACACTGCAAAGCACAAATGTTTCATTCACCAGTCAGTCTCACCACATATTTGGATAGCTCTTGACGTCTTTGTCTTTGTTAAGTACACCACGCCACGGTGACTGTCAGCGTAAAAATTCATGCCCTGAAACTACAGTCATTGCTGGTATGTGGTTGACAATGCTCTCAGCAGCATGTTTGCATGATCCCTGGTTCAACCTGTCAGAGATACAACTCTGTTCTTGTTTACAGGGAAGTTTATTGGTGAAATTGCAGCAATCACTGGTGAATTACAGCAGTCAGCAGCAATGCCCTGCAGCTGTTTCATAATTTAAAGCAGACTGTGCTGCAAAAAGAAAAAACAAAAGTATAACTAATGTAACCAATACATTTTAAAGTGGACCAGGTACAAAAAAAAGAAAACACTCCTGCAGTAGCTCGACATCATAATCATTTCACATCTCACAACACAGTTACTTATCGGAAGAAAATCAAGACTTTATTTTTGCAAATGCATAGCATGGTACTTGTAAACGTGTACTGAGATTTGCAAATGTGCATCAAAATTTTCATAAGCGTACCCAAGTTTGTAAATGCGTATTGACATTTGCAAATGTGCAATGAGATTTGCAAATGTGCAATGAGATTTGCAAATGTGAGCCCTTATCGGCAAATATGTATTTGGATTAAATTCTTCTATTGCATCTAGCTAACCAGTGGACTGTTTCTTAGATATATGCCTTTTTATTTTTTCAATAAGTATGGATAAGAGGATGAAGTCTGATTGATGAGCCTATGATTAACAAGCTAACAAGCTCCCCACAAAAAAATAGTCCCTCCGAGAATTGCCAGCAACAAGACCAAGTACATTAACAGCTGCTTTCTGTGAGGGGTGTGCGGCTTGTGAGACTTCAACTCATAATGTGATTCACTCAAGAGTTCATCGAGTGCTGCGGGATTATATGGTTGCGCTAACTAAACTGTTTTCTCGGAGTCGGCGTCCTCAGGGACGGAGACAGGAGAGGAGCGAAACAGAGGAAGATTGAGGAGGGCGAGGAAGTGAAGAAATAATTTAGGGCAGTGGTTCTAAACATAAACAGTGTATTTTTTTATTCTCTTTGTACATAGAGAGAGAGAATGATGGAGAGAGAGAGGTTTAGTCTCAAAGGTGACTGAACCCATTAAACTTCCTGTGACCGCTGACTCACTGGCCTACTGGCAGTCTTGTCACTCTGCAGGCTGTTGCATTCATTTGTTTATGCACATATGATGAAATAGAACAGAGCACAATACACTAGTTTTTTGATATACACTTGCAGAATATTTGGCACATTTCAGGAAATCGAGTTGCAGTCTGTTTTGTTTTGCACGACTCACACCCCACTTGTCTCAAATCCTTCTCTAACTCATCTTCTCTTTATTTACACCTCCTCCTTTACGATTGGTAGAGATTTAATAGGGCAAACCAGTAAGATATACTTGTTTTTACCTGGATTCACCTTATCAGCTTACATCATAAAAATGCCCCTAGTATTTTGGGCAGACAGTAAACTAAAATGAAATGTTTTGCTATGCCAAAGATTGCATCTCTTCCAAACTAGTCAGTCCTCAGTGATTCTGTATATAACATGTCTCCATGCAACCAACTGACTTATTTTTCCCTGACTGTTCTTCTTTTTGGACAGTTTTATCCAAAATAGCTTTCATACTTGGAGGGCGAACTGACAGATGGTTGCCACATGTTTCCTAAGACGAGGAAGTTCAAAAGAAAGTGTTTTTTTTTTTTCATTGGTAGCCTTTAGGGGGAGCTCTTAGCTTAATCAGAACTTCCCATAGAGGGGATGGGAGTATGGGAGAGGATGATGGAAGTGGGAAAAAGAGAGAGATAGAAGGGGAGGAAGGAAAGAGAGAATGAAGGAATGAAGTCAAAAGTCCCAAAGCCTCAGAGTCGGGCTTTTTACTCTTCCCCTCCCTTTTCTCTTTATTTCTGTTGTCATTCATTTTTGACCTCCCTCATCACCCAGAATACATCACCTAGCATCACTGACCACTGCCTCGTGGAGCCATCTCGTTCATAGCAGCCCTACTGAGGAGAGTCTCATAAAATCTCCTTTTGTTCCTCGCCTACAATGGTCCAGAGAGTCATGAAGCCGCATCATTGTGCATTGTGATATCTGTCAGAGACGACACATTCGGCGTGCCTCGTCTCATAATCATCGTACAGTTCATCACG
>OMKZ01017485.1:0-25397 GCA_900302535.1 Neoniphon sammara
TTCATTATATAAACTGACATGTTCAATCTACACCATACATGTTGAAGAGGTGAGGCTGAAAGATGCAGGTGGTTTGCAGCAATAATCAAAGCATCTTGACTTTGGAGAAAGAAATACCGTGACTGAATATTGGGCCAACACTTTCAGCACAGGTTGCATGAAGAAACTAATGATTATATAAAGTATTGTCTAGGTATAGTAGGGTTTAAAATACACTGACACTAGATCAGTGCTTTGTGCCTTAATTCAAGTATAGGTTTGTTTACAAGAAATTGAAGAAACACAATGAAAAGCATGTGCATGTATAATCCCTTGTGATGTTTTTGTTTCTGTAGGTCTGAAGCATGTATCAGATGACCAGAAGACCCATAAGAATCCCAACCTGCGCTCCCAGGGAGGAGCGCCCCAACCGTCACCGGCCAAGACCAGGAACCACGGGGCCGGGAGCCCAGGAAAAGTGGCGCCGCAGAAAAGACCCCCTGTGCTGGAGCTGGAGGGCAAGAAATGGAGGGTGGTACGTTAAAGGTTTACTCCCACTTTGGAGGATTGGAAAGAGCGAGAAAGGAAAGAAAGGCAGGATTTACGTGTGGTGGAATAATTACAATTTAGTACTCTAGATTAGATTTCACATAAATAGGACTAAGATTATAGTAGGTCTCATTGTGATGCTGTGTTCAGCCAATCAGAAGTGATGTCTCTTCTATGTCAGAGGTTATTAACTGAACCTTTCTCTTGTTGGCTGCAGGAGAACTTTGAGCAGAAACACGACCTGGTGATCGAGGAGACAGAGCTAAAGCAAGTTGTCTACATCTATGCTTGTAACAGCTCCACTGTGCAAGTCAAGGGCAAAATCAACTCCATCATCATAGGTGAGCTACCTGCAAACAGGTAATGAGGTGGTGACAAGGTTTAATTATTGCCTCTCAGATGAAGTTTATCATTTCCTCTTTCAGCATGTATATTTTCACCCCACAGACAACTGCAAGAAGCTCGGTCTGGTGTTTGAGAATGTGGTTGGTATTGTGGAAATCATCAACTCTAAGGCTATTCAGTTACAGGTGAGCAAATATTGACAAAACAGTTGTGTAATGTCTTCTAAAGGTACACAGTAGTTGTAATATAATGTCAGTTATGCACATTGTATATCAGAGATGGAGCTTGAGGATTTTGGGTACTTGCATAATAAGGCTATATGGGCTTTCCTCAAACATTCAGTATCTCGCTAGTAAATCCAAACTTGTTTAGTCTAAAAAAGACGAAGACATCAGTGAGTTAGATTTACATTCCTGTCCAGAGGCAGCCCTGAGTGAGATTTGGCTCTTCATTTGTTTAAAAAATTAAAAATAAACCTTCAGCACCAGTACTTGCACTGAAAATACTTCTGTCTTATTAAAAACCAAGACAGGAGCAGACTATCCTTTCTGCTAGGCCCTCGTGTCTTTACTTAGCACCTGTTATCAATACTGGGTTCCATGTATATAGGAGACAAAATCATATACATTACAAATTCAGTGATAAAGAAGAAAAAGTAAAACAAGCAATTAAAATACAAGAAAGATAGATACAGCTAAAATATACAGAACTGGGGGAAAAGAATTAACAAATGGGTACACTCTGCTGTTAAAAAAAAAAAACCCCTACCTCAATCTCAAATAACTTTTCAAAAGCTAAGAGTACATTCCCAGGGACTCTGTACCTCTTGCATCAGTTTATCAGTTATTATAGACTTAATTAATATTTTACCTGCATGAATAAAATATTACTCTCATTTTATTTCCTTTGTATAGGTGCTGGGTAAAGTGCCGACCATTTCCATCAACAAGACAGATGGCTGCCAGGTCTATCTGAGTAAAGACTCTCTGAGCTGTGACATCGTCAGCGCGAAGAGCTCCGAGATGAACATCCTGGTACCAGAGGGAGACGACTTTGTGAGTGCCTTTGTGAGCAAGAGAGAATTTACTCTCTGTGCTTGTGTCTGAAAGTGTGTAAGGATGAGTGTGTGTTTTCATTCAAGGTTTATTGCATTGCATCCATGTATGCGGTTTGTTTAGTATTGTAGCTAAGTACCATGCTGCATTTCCTCTTGGCTGTTCCACAGAGAGAGTTTCCAGTCCCAGAGCAGTTCAAGACCGTTTGGGACGGATCCAAACTGGTGACAGAACCCACGGAGATCGCTGGCTGAGTGCAGCTTCATCATCACCATCATCATCATCATCATCATGGTCTTCATTTCATACATATATCTTGCTGTTCTGCTTTCATTGCATTTCAAACATTAAAAGGGATCTTGTACTCAGACGCTCATACTCAAACATTAAACTATTGGTCAGTTTAGGCATATTTGTATCTCGTTTCTCTTACACTTTGAAACTGTCGATTGTAATGAAACTGTCAGTAATTGTCTAAAGCTGCTTTTCCCTATATACAAAACTCTGCTACAGTCACTGTAAAGACAAATCATGCAGTATAAACTGCAACTTTTGGAACAAAGGGATATTTCAGCTTGAACACATTTAAGTTTGAAATGTGCACTATAAAATACCACATATTTACTCTCTTACATTTCTGTGCCATAGTAGTAAAGGCATTTATGTAAGAATGTGTAAATGTTGATACATAATTAACCACCTGGTCAGGTCTGCTTATCCTCAAATACTGAATACTGTATCAGCTGAAAGGGACTTGTATTTTGATTGTTAATATAACTCTGTACTCTACTTTCAGTGTCATGTTTCATTGTGTCAGTGTTGAAGCATATTTTGAAGATGACTACAGTTGCACATTACAGACAAGGATCAAAATTACCTAACAAACATGCATTTGGTGGCCAATCACACAAGCCTTATTTTGAGTCAGAAGTATGGTAGTATTTGCTTATTGCAGTACATATGTATTTTTTGTTTTCTGTCTAATGAAATGTATCTCTCAGTTACCACTTAATCCATGTGTATAGTGCATGGTAATCATGTAGCATTGTTTTACTGAGTGGAGTTTATGCAACATTTTTATACTTAATATTTCATTTACAGCAGACAAGATGGTACAGCGTTGCTATTGCACAATTTGTATGATGAATGCAAAAAGAAGGTGGGTTGTGCTGCTGGAGAAGTTAAATGAATGTAATAAACTAAGTACTTGGTTACTAATAAATTTCTCTCTTAGATAATTAAAATCATGTTAGAAGCACCATGTCATGCCACTAAAATGCAAACAGACATTACACTTACACACTGGACTCATATCATATCTTCTATATTCTTGTGTTTATCACTATATTTTGTATTATCATGTAGCGCTTTATGGCACCAGCATAGGGGCAAAGACAATGTAATGTTTTTCACAACTTTTAATTCACATGAAAAGAATATGATGTAACCATGTAGCATTTTTCAAATAAAATCAAAATCTCTAGTACTGGTTTGTTTTATTACACAAAACAGAGGCACGTTAGGGGCTGTAGCCTAGTTTAAAACAAGAGACAAAACATCACAAAAAAAGGAAAAACAGAGAGAAAGACTTAAGTTTCCAGAAAGTTTGAGGACAAATTCCAAAAAAAGAAAGGTTAAGTACTTATAGACAAGAGCACAAAGGTTTCAGTGTCAGCGTAGCAAAACTCAGTCTTTCAGTCTATTACTATTCCCTGACTAGTGTATTCAACAACAAAAATAAAGTATTTCACTCACAGTAACCAGGAGTGATTTCAAGTACTGACAGTAAAATTAAAAAAGGCTTATTTACAAAAATCTACATTCAAACATCTCAAAGGACTTTGAAAACAAATCCTTAAATAAGCTGCAGTTTTACTGGGCCCTCTCTTTATAAGACTCCAATATTAAGTCTAGAAAAAAATATTTTCAATGTTTGATCACCATATTTCCCTGAGAGTCTTGAGTAAAGAGCATCTCCTCCTCCTCATCCTCCGCCAAGGATTTGTAAGCCACGGTTCTCTTCATCATTCCGCTGCTGAAGTTAGTCTGATCTTTGAGTGGACTCCTGGCTTGCAGACCGCGGTGTGCAATCACCCTGAAGCCCTCAGAGTCCTGGGTGAACAACATGTCTAGACTGTCCTCCTCAACCTCTCTGCAAGGCGGTCGTGGCACACATTTCTTTAGAGGGGAGCTACTCGGTTTTGCCCACCTGTGTTGAGAATCGAGGCTCTCCTCCTCTGCCTTTCTCCATATCTGCTTTGGAGTGTGTTTCTGAAATGCTACAGCTTTTGGTTCTGTCCATTTACAATTTGAAAGAGATCTGAGAGGCGAGAGATACGAAGACTTGTTGGGAGATTTGGAAGAGGGTGACCCCCTGTTTTCTTTCTCGTCATCCAGCTGAGATGAAGGGAGGTGTTTGTGTGATTTCTGAGTGGACGTTCTCCCTTCCACACCCATCCACATTCCAAAGGCATCCTCACTTAGCGAAGTTTCAGGGAAAGCTGGCTTGGAGTCTCTGTCCTTGTTCACAGCAAGGTGCTTCTGTTGAGTGAGGTAACAGTCACCCTCAGAATCATGGGTGATGTGGTCGTTTTTTCTCATTTCACTAAGGTGCTTTAATTCTTGATGGTGCTGGGGGCTGCTACAGGTGATCAAGGGGTCCTCAGTCTGACTGCAGTCCTGTCCAAGAACATCACTCTCAACTGATGGTGAGGAGGTTTCTCTGAGCCTCTTCTTTCTCTCCGGCTGATTCATCTCCTCATCAGACTCCTCCTCTTCAGATTCATACTTCATCCTTAGCCCAGGTGTATGGCTTGCCCCAGGTTGCTCCTGCCAAACTGTTGCCTCATTTAAAGTCAAATTTTCAATTTCCCGCTCATGACCTGCACCCTCCCTTATTAAATCAATATCTGAAGTTTTGACATGGCAGTCCTCTGTATCAAATAAGTCAGGCACCTCAAGATCCACATCACGTTTTCGTTTTGTCCCATATGTGGATGTGGTTAAGGCACATGTGGTAGAGGTAGATGATGAAGATGAGGAGTCTACTGGATCTGTGTTTGCTGCTTCAGATGTAGAGATCTTATTGAGAACTGTTTGTGAAAGAAAATGTAAAACACGTTCACAATATGCAATAATAATACTAGGAACATGTTTCTATAATTTGTTGGAAGCAGAGTTACAGCTACTTACCTCTGCGCTGAGGTACAAAGAAGGAGGATATGGAGCTCTGTTTGGTGTTTGGCATTTGAATTTTGGTCTGAGTGAAGTTCAGTGCCACAGCCAAACTGTATCCTCCACCTTCAGCCAAGGGGTTCAGTAGTTTAGAAATGGGACGGGCGAGTCGTTTCTGAAACATAACAAGCAGAATAAAATACAAGTTTACTGTGACACAAAACTTATCAGGGATACAACCGATCGCTTTTATCACGGTTCGGCTTGCACCTTGGGGTTTAGGGTCAAGGTTTGGTTTGTATTACAATTTGGCTCGGTAAACTGAGTATGAAGAATCACGGTTTTTCACTTTTAGCACGAATTCACTATAACGTTACCCTTATTGCAGAATAAGGGGCTATAGGTAAGATGACGGATCTTTCTAATAATCGCATTTATAAACAATGACAAATACGTATTACAAGTATTGCAAAGTTATTTCCGCAATTTGCTTACCTGTTTAGCTTTTCCTTTCAGCTGCACAGTGTCCAACCAAATACCACACTCCTCAGAGGCTTGTAATGCAGGTTTGGAGGGCTTCATAGTGACAAGAAGAGAGATCTGGAAGATCATGCATAAAAACATCCTTGAGAGGGTTGGAGGGATATTATATTTTTCTGAAAATAACGTGATTTAAGAAATTTGGTATTACACTTACTGGAGTCGTTTTCCGTTGACTTTACTTACTTTAGTTAGCTAACGTATTTACACTAAAGTTACGCAGCATGCTAACAGACTGGAACAGCGGCTCTAAGGTTAGTTATGCGTTAGCAAACATTAACGTTAGCTGATTATTCGTTATTAAAATCCTGTCTAAATAAGGAGCACAGACATATTTGAGCTGACCACATAATATGCAACAAGTGTTTCCAAATTCCAAGGATAAGCGATGGGTTACTGACAAAAGGTTTAATCCGATTTTACCTTCGTCAGATATTTTCATCTGCCGTTGGTTTGAGTCTGGCGCGTTAACGATGGATTGCCAGAGGATGATGACTGCAAAGAGCAACAGAAAGTGGTCAACCATGCAACAGATTTTTACCACGAACTATCGGTCAAAACCTGAGACCCAAATGACGAAAAATATGAACTCTGTGTATTTAACGCATCGGCCTTCATCTTAAAAATCGTTCATCTATTTCATTTAAAATGTGGCGCGATGGACACCTAATATTTTGACGTCTGTGGGTCCTTGCGGGAGGGTGTGTTTACATTTACGTCACAGCAGTTTGCCGAAGGAGGTGAGTAAATTTGTTTAAATCCGTTGATTAAATACTTGATAATGTCGAAATAACAATAAAATGTTGTTACTATGTTATATATTTTACCACAATAATGATAGAGCATACCGCGTTTATTGTATACCAACAAGTATCTGGTCCAGTTACAACAAATCAATAAGGAAGTGCTAACGAGCTAGCCTCGCTAGCTGACTACGAGCTAGCTGATCAAACTAAAAGCACAACAAGACAGTGAAGGCTAATGATCGGTTTTACCACTGAGCGTTAGTGGTTCATTATTATCAGCCGATTCTCATTGGATTAGCCCAGCTGTCCAAGCGCTTCTGTTTGGTTTAGCTAAACTTACATTATACATAGCACGGCAGTCAGTGTTGTTAGGCTTTTTGTATTGGGCTAGCGTGACCACCCTATGCTTGTCAGATCAGTGCTCTGAACAATGTGTCCTCCTCAGAGCGAAAGTCTACCTTAAAACAGATTTCCACGTCATGATATATGATGTTTTTCAGTTGAGTCTAAAATATAAGTATGTTCTTATCAGATTATTGACAGACCATTTGGACTAACGTGATTTAGTGATTTAGTGGACTCAGAAAATTGTTGACCCTAAGACCCAGTGAGTTACATTCATTTGTACTATAGTCGAAATACAGACGGGGACCATGAAGAAAATGTGCCCCTTTCACGATTGCAGGGGTAGCCCCAGCATTTGACGCACATCTGACATCAAGAGGATGTTCTATCACTTTATCGATGCTTTGGGCGAAACGTATTCACAAATCAATACACAACTGTCAATCCTAATGACAACCACAGGTGAAATTGTTTTGTATGGATTCCCATTTAACCATTATGATCAAAAATTATAACTTGCCCACAAATGGAGGAATCCAAATCTGTACCAAATACACAGTGTTTGCAGTGTTTTGCCTCTTTGCATTTTAATTAGCTTTGCTGTTGTCTATTACATTACTATAGTTAGGCCTAATAAATTGTAATATTGATCATTCTCAGATCAAGATCAGATACACCAGCTGCCACCATGTTCCATGGAATACCAGTAACAGGTGGAATAGGAGGAGGTAAGACACTTAAGTCTGATGCCTACACACAAACTATTTATGTAATACAAAGTCTAAACACAGTCAAATTATATTTTACTCATTTCATATGCTTAACTGACTTTATTGTTTTTCTTCACAGCCCCAGCCAATAAACCAGAGTTATATGAGGTAAATTTAACAACTTTTATGTTTTATTTAGGGCTGGAGAGACAGGACTCCACTTCTATTTCAATCTTTAGGTGTCAAAATTATCAGTATAATTACCAGTGCATCTTTCTGCTGACAAACAGCGTTTTCGCATGTCACCTCTTTAAATTCACTGACATTCAGCCTTTAAAGGAAAAAATGTCCTGAGTGATGGCTGATATCCTTCCATTTGGACAATTAATGACTTTGTTTCATTACCCATCAGTGTTAAAATTGGTACTTTGTGCTACGAATCTATCATACTTGACCAGTATTGACCTGAACAAAAAAATGTCTTAAGTATCAATCAATAATATTGCTGTTTCAGTATAAACATGTCTCCATATGTATAGAGGGGGAAGTTAAAAGTATTAGTCATTATACTTAAGTCAATCATAGGAAGCCTTTCATCACAAATCATACCTCTTTTCAGGAAGTGAAGTTATACAAAAATGCAAGAGAACGAGAGAAGTAAGTGTCTAATACAGTACTAATGGACAGTCTAATATGAATACATTAGAACTCAGGGATTTGTAATGTAGCCAATGTTGTAACCCCTCAGTATTAACTCTGTTTTCAAGGTATGACAACATGGCAGAGTTATTTGCTGTTGTCAAGACCCTTCAAGCCCTGGAAAAAGCTTATATCAAAGACTGTGTCACACCAAATGAGTGAGTTATACCTTAATTTGTATTTTGTTTGTGAAAGATTTAAATGTGTGGGTACCTGTGTTTTTCTTTGTATGCCTTCGGTAACATGTAGGGGTCGTCTGTTTCAGGTACACGGCTTCCTGCTCCAGACTTTTGGTTCAGTATAAGGCTGCTTTCAAACAGGTCCAGGGCTCTGACGTGGGCTCCATTGATGACTTCTGTAGGAAGTACAGGGTAAGCTATTAGTGTGTGTACATGATTTAAGGAGCCATTGGACATGGCTGATTTTTAATGTTGCCCATTTGTGAGCTTGAATTAAAAAGGCTCAACCAACTGTGTCACTGTTAACTAAAAGTTTAACTCACTAACTCGTGCTTGTAAAATGATTAAATAAACCTCAAAACTTATTAGCATTGTTAATGGAACCTTTTCAGCATGACTTAATAAGGAGAAAATACAAAACTGTTTCATTTGCACTAAACTCCCTGTTGTCATATTGTCTCCTAGCTTGACTGCCCACTAGCCATGGAGAGGATTAAGGAGGATCGGCCAATCACCATCAAGGATGACAAGGGCAATCTGAACCGCTGCATTGCAGATATAGTTTCCGTACGTCCTTTCTCCCCACCATTGTATTAAATATTCACCCCACTTAGTGCAAACATTGGATTTGTTTGGGTTGTGTGCCAGCATAGATGTTGTTGCAGTTCCCTTTTTAATTAAATTATTTAATATGTTCTGTTCTGGCCCTAAGTGGACGAAATGATTTCACTTAATTTGGCTCATCCTGTAATCAGCCATAGGAAACTTTGAGGGGGTACTGAATTGCCAGCTGCATCCACAGCCAACTTTGACTCAAACAGAGCCAGTGCTTGCCACATAGTGTAGTTCTATTTAAAATGCAAGCCAAACCAGAAAGAAGTACAATGGAACCTGTGAAATCAGACTTTAAAAACCAAAATAATCATTGGACAGTCAGTTACTGGGTGCTGATAATGTAAGCAGGAAAATACTTTGAAGATGCTTATTGTGCTTTGCTTTTCTCTTCTTTTCCTTCACCCTTTAGCTCTTTATTACTGTAATGGACAAGCTGAGACTGGAAATCAGGGCCATGGATGAGGTAAATTGGCAGATATTAAATGTTTGTGACAGGCTAATGGCTAACTTGTCATACTCATTGCTTGATACACTTGCTTATCCTGATGCACATTTTTTCTTCTTTGGACCAGATCCAACCAGACCTGAGAGAGCTGATGGAGACCATGAACAGAATGAGCAACATGCCTCCAGACTCTGAGGCTAAGGACAAAGTCAGCCTCTGGTATGTTACACTGGACCCCACCCACTTTGCAGTGTTTATATAATCATGTAGTCAGTTGTTATGTATGTAACCTCTTGCGTCACAATAACAAACACAGCAACACTAATACAATATTGACAGTGTTTCCTTTTGACTCCAGCTGTACTATAAGAAGTTCATAAGCAGTTATACATGAACACTCGAATGAGCATACCATTCCACGAGAGATGTACTTGAACAAATTGACTTAACTGCATGATTTTCCACAGTGTGGATGTAGAGAAAGTGAGTTTTCCTTCTCATTCTTTCTCTGGATCTTGCTCCCCAGGTTGACTACCCTCAGCAGCATGTCGGCCTCAGACGAGCTGGATGATTCTCAGGTGCGCCAGATGCTATTTGACCTCGAGTCGGCCTACAATGCCTTCAACCGCTTCCTCCACTCCTCCTAAACCATCCCTCCATCGTATATCTATTTGTCTGGACATATGACTCTAATAACAATTAAAAAAACAAAACAAACAAAAAAAACTCTACCTTTGTTCATAGGAATTTGGTAGGGAGTGTATCTGTATCTGGACAGGTGTTCTTGTTCATATCCCCCGATTCCCTTTTCTCTGTCTACATTAGTTTCCTATGCTCTTATTGATGTTCTGTACTATTCAAAATCACTTTACTTGACTGTCTCTGATACATTGATATGCACATCGATGTACGCAGCTTTCCATGCTGTCTGCAGCCTTGCTGTGAGGTGCTCCATTAGGCTCCCTTGTATCCAAAGCAGGGTGATAAAACCTTTTACATCATCTCTTCACCCTGCCCACAAGATAACAGTTTACTTCTCACTTTGTAATATCAAAAAAGGGTCTAATTTTATACCTTAGTGTCATAGAACAAAAAAGCATGACAAAATTATATTGGACAAAGTCTGCACAAGATGAAAGGTTGCATCAGCCAAAGCCTTTATATTATTAGAAAGAACTATATAGTTTTTTTTTATTTCTAAATATGTGCCCGCTACCTGATAGGGCCTAAAAATCATAGAAATTTGGGGTCACATTTACTTTTTCCTTCGGCTGTGTAATCACTTTTCTAATGCATTGGATCTGTTTGTACTGTAGATTCTTATTAGTGTTTGTCAGTACAGTAAAAGAAGCTGAGAAAGGATAAAGCTGAGACATCTGTTAGTTAATGTATATTAATTATATGCAACTGAAATAATTGGATTTAAAGAGCATTGTAGCACACTTCAAATGAATCATTATATTGAAACCAGTGGAAGAAATGGCTTGTTGATTTGTTTTTCTCTCTTTGTGCATATTTTCTATCACTAGCACTGTTTTCAGTTAACATGCTAATTCAGATTTTCTTTAGAAGTGAGGGTTTGGCTACATTGAGCGGGCAAAAGAGAGGTGGACACACCCCCTCCTTATTTTGCTTACTAAATATGTTTCAACCCTCAACAATTAGGGAGGACATATTTATTAAGAGTTATCATTGTAAATAATAGGTTTGAATTTTAAATAAAACATGTAACACCTTTTTAGAAATAAAGTTGAAAAAACTACCTCCAACTTCTTTTGTATTGTGTGTGTAAATATGCTGATTATTTATTTATTTATTTCCCCCTCCATATGCCAAATTCATTTGAAACTTTTGAGATTTGACAGTATGGGAATGGTAGTGTCCAGACGTGGTGGAAGCGTTCTTCTTTTTTTTTTTTTTCCTTTTCTTTTTTTTTAACTTGAAAAATAGACAATACACTGTTTTAGGTTGGTGAAAACATTTACTTATGTGTAGCACATTGAATGTCTAGTTGCTGCACTGTTTCTTCTGGACGTTCTGCACATCATCTGTGTTGAAACTGTCAGAAGCATTTACCGTCACCTGTTTATATTCCTTTATATTGTTTTCATGCTGTTTTATCATTTGGCGTTGATGTTTTTTCATTTAATAATTAACTTGTTTTGTAATTTTTGTTCACTTTGTGTTCCAATGCTTGCATAGGCTACACTCCTCTCAGCTGAATTCAGTGGCAAAATCCTATAACTTTTACTGCTGCAATGGCGTCCCTGCAGAGATCAAAAATTTCATTTTATGTTCAGAGGGGAAAAATCTAATTATAATTTTCTTTTCTGAAAGTATATTTTATTTATAGAGGTTGTGTACTGATAATCATCCAGATAAAACGTGTTTTTCCGACTGCAAAACGCGGGGCTCATCACTACCCTTGTAGCGCAGCACAAGAGGCGTCTTTTTGCCGTTGCTAGGTAACCGCACTTCCCCTGTCCATCACTTGTCAGAGGAGAATGATATACGAGTGACGTGCGACGTTTTCATTGGAGCGCATCAAAGTGGGATCCTTTTCAACTCTATGCTTCAGGCGCTTCTTCAAAAACGGTGAATCGCCGGTAGCGGATAAACGCGAGGCTCCTTTGTGCGCAAAAGCAGCATACAAAACGCTTAACACTCAAAAGTTAGAAAAATGCGCCCCAACCAGTTAAAACAGCGTCCTATGCGATCACATTCTACTTTCACTGCAGGTCTGGTAGTGTGACTGGGCACCCTGTTTGGTGGTGTTCCCACAGAACTGGAATGGTTAGAACGGTAATATACTAATTCAAAGTGCTTTATAGTAAAGGTAAAAAGTTCATCAGCAAATTCATAATGCTTTGCAGAATAAAACTACAGAAAATATAGTAGAAGCAGTAGAATACTGACCTCATCAACTATCAATACAGCCCTGCAGGTACCGCGGTGTTTGAAAATGTCGTGGACATCAGTATTTGTTTGAAGACTCAAGGATTAATGTCTTATCATGCATTACTTTGGACATGACATCATCTGATTGCAGAAATACAGAATATTCTAACTGCATGTGCCTCGTGCACTTCCCACAGTTCCCATTCCTATGACTACAACATCAGAATTCAGTGGCAGCCAGTTTGGCACCATTCAACTTTTGCGGACCCGTCCATGAGGACGAGACCGATCTATTGATTCTGTTTCTGTGGCGATTCCTTTAAGGGCCGGGCAGCAGAGCAGTGGTGTCTCCAGGACAACAAACAATTACAAAACGCAACGTTAGCCCAGTCTGTGCTCCAGCAGCCACCAATACTTGGGATTATCCAAACAACTCGCAGTGAAAACTGACTTCCACCCCGGTTAAATAACATTAGCTACCGTGATGCTTTCAATGAATGCAATGTTAATCAGTGAAACGGAACTTAAAAAGTAACCTGCGACTCGACCGACATTGATTGATCAGGAAGCAACGCGGCGCTTGTAGCTGCAACTTCAAGTGCATGTCGCATGTAAGTTGTCAAGTGACAACTGTCCACCTTTACAAGTAGGCTACCAGACTCGACCACAGAATGTTTGATAGTAGTTTCTGTTTTGCGGAAATTAAAATGAAACTGGATGTTGTTACTGTGACGGACGCGACACCATAATTCAGTGTTGCCATCAAAACACCTGTTTTTGGGACATTTAAATTCTAATGATTTAACTCTTTCAGATATTATCAAACAAGGTAAATAGATCTGCATGAGCACATGAACTGAAGTCTTAAAAATGAGCAAAAAGGGGGAAGGAATAAACGTCTCTGAGGTTGAGGAACACATTTCTCTGAAATATGAAATCAAGAAGAGGCTTGGAAAAGGGGTGAGTGAATAAAAACTTATTTTGTTGTTTAATTTGATTAGTTCGACCCCAGAGCATTGCACTGTCCGCATGAATCACATCAACAAAAAGTCCGCAGCTGTAGCCTATTAGTAGAATAAGTAAATTCACTTCTGTTTCATTTGCAGTCACTTGTTATATTATGATAAAATTGCAGTCATTTATCCAGTCTGGACGTCTTGTACATTGGTGTTCCTAAGATAAATTCCTCAAATTCTCCAGATTTAATGTCCTGAGTGAACAGCAGTGTCGTAACCAAGAGGTTTATTTACTCCAGCAGGACAAGCTTTTTCTTTGCAGATCAGCTGAGCTGGGAGGACCTTGCGGTGTCAGAGTCCAAACCTTTTGTTTTGCTTTCCACTGGTGCATTTCTATGGTAGCCACAGGACCAAAGACAGATGGAGTTCTTTCCATATACTGTCCACAGAGACCCACACATTGCTTCTTTGCTGTGTAGACACTATTAGTGGCCAGGTGGCAACCTGGGACTGCCACGTGTACACGTCATATTCGCTAACTAACCTACCTGCAGGAGAGAGAGAGGCCTGGCTCATGTTACACAGCTGCTGGACTTGTTTACAGTCAGGCTTCACCTGAAGGAAGCAGCTGCAGTAGCTCGCTGGGCAGTGATGCCTGCAGGGAACCAAAAGCTACTGAGCACAGCACCGTGTTAACTGGCTATAGAAAGTCATAAAGTAGCTTTATGGTAGCAAAGATTGATGCATATTATAGTAACATATAGTGTATTGTTTTGAAGCCTAATTCATAGTACTTCCCCTGTAAACAGCACACATTAGTGTTTCTTTTCTGGAACCATACTTGTTTAGGAAGAAGTTGGTTGGTCCAGTGGCAGAGAGCTACCAGGGTCACCAGGCTCACTGAAGCTGGTCCTGTGCCCAGTCTCACTTGATCCTCACCGCCAAGCACCTCTCACTCTCCCCTCACCTCAGTGCTCAGCCCATTTTACTTTTTTTTGCACTTTTAGCTTTGTAGCCATCCTGTGATGCTTTTCCTTTATTTATGAGTTAGTTTAAGTATGTATATCTGTATATCTGTCTCAGGCCTATGGCATCGTATGGAAGGCAGTGGACAGACAGACAGGTGAGGTTGTAGCTGTGAAGAAGATCTTTGATGCCTTCAGAAACAGGACAGATGCCCAGGTGTGTATTTGTGACTTTAAATCACAATGAGTTAATGCATGCAGTTTCTCTAAATCATTAGCTGTGATCATAGTAGCTACTAAATGGTGTGATCTGTTTCAGCAGAAAAACGAATTAAGCTAATAATTAAAAAGGACAAAATAGCTGTGTTCTCAGTTAATTGCTGCACATGATTTGAAGGTTACCGAACCTGATTGTTAATTGTTTTATCTTTGCAGCGGACATTCAGAGAAATTATGTTCCTCCAGGTAAGAATAATTGCACAGTTTAATGAAGGTCAGTTATTTATCAGACTAGAGTCAAACACAGAAATCATGTGTACATTCCTTTTTTATCTTAATCCCAGGCTTATTGTCAATTGTAAGATGAGAGCCGTATAAAGGCTTTTAAGTCAAGTTATGACTAAAAGCCAAACAAGTTGAGTCATAAATCAATGTTACAGGGTTTGAGAAGGAAAGTAGTTTACACAGGAGATACACACACCTATCACTGTATCCCCTCTTGTGTTTTCTTCACTCCTACCTCCTACATCAACCTCACGATCACCCCATGTTCTTTAATTCTCTGTCTTTGTCCAGTGCCTTTTAAAATGCATGAAATGTGCACAAAATCTTTGACCTTTTTTAATCATTCTCCTAGAGGTGAATTCAGGTAAAAGCCTTTATCCCTTGTTGATTCTTTCATTAAGTCTACGCCAGTCACAAAGGAGGAGGCGCAGATAAAGAGAAACAAATAAGTTAGAGCAGGTTTGAGAGCTTTGAGAAAATTCATACGTGGATTGCACAAAAGTGTCTGCAACTCAATTTCGGGAAGACGTCCCCAGTATTTTCTACATTTAGCGCATGCGTTTTAGTTTTGGTTTAATTGTCTAAGGAAACATCCCTTCACTCTACAGTTCTGGTTTCCAAATGAGTGAATTCCATCACAACAATGAAGGGAATTTCCCTGACTAGACCTGTCATGAACTGGTTTGGTCAGTTAAATGACCACACTTAACAAGAGCCTTTCACAAGCTGCAGTGAAAAAGTGGTACTCTTATCTTCATAATGTTTTCCACTGCATAATTGTGCCATGCTCTACCTATACTGGAACAGCGCAGCTTGATTTTTAATGATGTTATGTGTTGTATGGATTGAAGCATGTTGGTAAAGTTGATTTTGCGCTGGTCCAGTCTCAAAGGGTGACATGTCATCATTATTTCTATTACAACAGGGCCACAGTTGCTCAGTGTTGTGGTGGAAAACCACTGAGTGGTAATATGCCAGTAGTTGATCCAGTATGGGTACAGGACAGTGGAAAAACTCTAGAAGTGGAGCAATTCTGCCATAATGCAGCAACACTCTAGATGATGTTAAAATATTGCAAAGTGATATGTGATGTGTGGGTGTCATTCCTCGTGACAACATGAAGTCACCATTGTGGAAAAAGTAACTCAACACGTCTGCTTAGGTACTTGTATGTTTTTTGGTGTTCTTGCAAAATATTCAAAAGGCTCAGTGCATCAGTGTCTTTGATATCTGAAATACAAGAAGCTTGTCATATGCCTTAAAGTCAGCTACTGTTCTCTTCCTCTCTCTGTTGTATCTGTTTGTCTCTTTACTTTTCACTCACCTACATTCATGTGACTGTCAGCTGTGTCGCTGACCCCTAATCAGCTGTTATCTTCAAGTGAAACTCCGCTAATGCAGTCATGAGGTTTACAGTGCAGACGAGCCATTACGTAACCAACTCTAAAAACCTTTACCCTTTGTATTCATAACCTTGATATCTGCCGGTTATTATGGGTCAGAAGAGTAGTCACAATGTGCTTTGTGGGTTTGAGTGTTTTCCATTACTAAGCCTGTTTATCCTGTTAACAGGAGTTTGGTGACCACACCAACATCGTCAAGCTTCTAAACGTCATCAGAGCACAGAATGATAAAGACATTTACCTCATCTTTGAATTTATGGGTGAGTCTTGCAACCGCTTATATACATGACATCTTATTTACACAATGATGATGTCAGTTATCTGACAGCTAACAGCTTTGGCTCTGAAGCACAGAGCCAAAGCTGTGACACGGCTGCTCAGCATGCACAGCTGCTTAGCTGTGGCACACATTCACAGCTTAAAGGTGCACTGTGCAAAATCGCCCAGGGTTGATTTAAGTGAAAACCTTCAGACTCAACTGACAAAAAAAACAAAGAATAAGCACGTAATATATCAGTGTGTCTTGCCAATGATGAGAACCATGTATACTCAGCCATAAAATTACATCCTTATTCCACATTTTTTGTCAGTTGAGTGTAAAGAGTCCTCACTTAGGTCGGCCGTTGGCAATTTTGCATAGTGCACCTTTAAACAAACACTCAATTACCTTGTTTTTTATACACCAAGCCTAATATTACACCCAGGACTTTGACTTAGGAACAATCATAATATGCAGCAACATGGAGAAGAATAAAAGCTGCAGTGACACTCAGCAGTTTTATAGTTGGCATTGAAGTGTGTGTGTGTGTGTGTGTGTGTGTGTGTGTGTGTGTGTGTGTGTGTGTGTGTGCTTTTGTGTGTGTGCTTGTTTGCATTTTTGTGTTTGTGTGTGTATTTGTGTGACTGACTGTGTGCATGTATTTACACACTTAAATAGCATGCACAGTATTTCAAATAGGCATACACAAGTATGCCTACTTTCTACAGTTTGTTGTGTATGCAGGGTTTTTTTTTTTGTATGTGTGTGTGTGTGTGTGTGTGTGTGAGGAGTTTTGCTTCTCTTGGCTGCCTGCGGTGCCCTACTGCTGAGTCCACAGATTGGTTTCCCTCTCTGCAGTCTAATCCACAGCCATATAGCAGCCCCACACGCACCTTCACTGCCGCCTCCTCAAGTGCCAGCAGCTCCATTGTTTTTCTCTAACATTTACTTGATGAGACGCAGTAGGGATGGGACTGTTGTATGTCTGATTATTAATGATGTTGTCCTTACTCAGTTACAGTGTCAGTGTCAAAACTAATGTAAAGTGTATGCAAAATACCATTTCAGTTGTTTAGTTGCCCTATGATAGCAAGAAACTACTGTGAAAGCCATATTTTCACTGATCGACAATTCTCCTTTGTACCAGATACTGACCTGCATGCAGTTATAAAGAAAGGCAGTTTACTGAAGGACATCCATAAGCGTTATGTCATGTACCAGCTCCTCAAAGCCACCAAATACCTGCACTCAGGAAACGTTATCCACAGGGACCAAAAGGTACGCCAGTGAGGTTATCAGAGAGAGAATATTAAGGAGTAAGAGTTGACTGTGATATAGCAATATATGACATGCATTTGAGTTTAAATGTATAAAGATATCATATTTTCGCTATCTAAGATTCTGATTGTGACCCAAATAAAAGACCTGCGATAAATCTGTATTATCTATTATCACATTTTGTTTCTATTGTAATATTTGGAATATTGCATTTAGGGATAAAGATTTGCGCTATTACGTCTGGATTACTGTGTATATATAAGTGAATTCAGTGACAGATTTGCTGGTGTTTGGCTAAACAGCAAGGCTGCTGACCCTGCTGCAAACTAGGATTAGATCCCTTGTGCATGCAGTGTTTGTTTTGTTTTTTTTCCTATTTGTCCTCTTCTTCTTGCTCTCTGTGTCCTTCTGTGTTAGTAACCTTGATCAAGCTAGGCCCGACACCCCATAATACCCTCTCAAATTGACCTCTGGGTAGATAAATATAAATCAACCATGTCCTTGTGAAGAATGTTTCCCTTTTCTGTGTCCTCCACAGCCCTCCAATGTACTCTTGAACACAGACTGTCTTGTCAAACTGTGTGACTTTGGGTTGGCCAGATCACTCTGCCAGATGCAAGAAGATTCTGGGAACCCGGTACTGACAGAATATGTGGCGACGCGGTGGTACCGAGCTCCTGAGATCCTGCTGGGATCCACAAGGTATTACAGCGAGAAGCATCTGAATATCTGTCCCGTCTTTTTTTTTTTTTTTCAAATTCTGCTTTTGCTTGCCATTCACAGCAGTTTATTAAAAAAATAATGTGGAAAGTAACATGGCATTTTTATCAAGGCTCACAGATCAGCCCATCTCAATATAAGCAGGCAGTAAGCAGAATTCTCATTTGGAAATCTACGTATTGTTTTAAGTGTACAGCGCTATAAAAAGCATAATCTTCTTCCAAGATACACCAAAGGTGTGGATATGTGGAGCATTGGCTGTATCCTTGGAGAGATGCTGCTGGGAAAAGCCCTGTTCCCTGGGACATCCACCATCAACCAAATAGAAAAGATCATGAGTGCCATACCACACCCCAGCCCAGACGGTGACTAAAACCCTCCATGTATAATTCATTCAAACCCATAACACTTAACTGTTAGTGAGGGAGAGCATTCATCACTATGAATTAATGAAGTGCAATTCTATTTTCAGATATTCTCTCCATCAAGTCCGAATATGGTGCCTCTGTCATTCAGAGAATGTTACTGAAGTAAGAGTGTACTTTTTTTTCTGTTATGTCGCAAAACTACTGTACATAGTTTGTGTCAACAATGAACATTTGCGTTCTGTGCATATATGATGTGTACATCTGTTAATCTGAAAACCCAGCACTGCACATGTTGCACTTGTGATCTTTGCACCAATCTCTGAATGTGTAGGCATCTGTAAATCTTTCAACAATCATCTTATCAGGTCTTTTCAACAGAAAGAATCATGAAGATCATCTGTCAGTTGTTTAAGTAATTTAGCTAACCAAGACTTTGGTATCTTACTGCTATGAGATCTCATTTTTGTACCCTTACATTCCCCCCAGTTTTTCTTTACTGCTTTCTCCATCCACCTCTCTCCTCTTCCTCTCCCAGACCCCAGGTGCCTCTGGAGGATCTTCTCCAGCCATCTGTGCCTGCTGATGCTCTGGACCTGCTGAAACGCTTGCTGGTTTTCAACCCAGACAAGAGGCTCACTGCTGAGCAAGCCCTCCAGCACCCATATGTAGCCAGGTACTAAGAGGGAGACGACATCGACAGACCACCGTGTACTGACTTAACATGGGACAACATTTTCTTTTCTTTGCCTGTATGTTGTATTTATCGCTGTTTTTTCTTCCCCTGGAGGTTCCATAACCCAGCCAAGGAGCCAGCTCTAAATTATGATGTAGTGCTGCCAGTGGATGATGATGTACAATTGTCTGTGGTTCAATACCGCAACAAACTTTATGAGGTACAGAGCAAGCCATAAATGCTTTTAATGCAGCATGAGAACACTGAAGTTTACATAATCAAATACATTCAAGTGTAGTGCACTAAAACTCTGAAGTACTCATTAAGCATGTGTTTGTGTAAAGTGGTGATTCTTTTAATAGCCTGATAAATCTATTTCACAAAACTATCATGATAGCTTGGTCTAAACTTGTTAAATTTTCCTTTTCCTTACACACAAAAAAGATGATACTGGAGAAGAGAACTAATCAGAGGATGTCAAGACCGATCCTGCCAAAGCAGAGAGAGAGAACTGGCTCTGGCTCATCAGGATCCGGGTCAGATCCGGCGCATAATGGGGACTGTGTCAGTGTGAATGGCAAGGACAAAGCCACTGGGAACGACAAAGAAGAAAAGGTCCCAGTTGCAGGGAAAGGAGATGGGAGTGGTGATCAGGAAGGAAAAACACAACATGAAAAGACTAACGAGACAAACGACCTGCCTGTACATACAGGCATCACAAAACCTAATCCTAATCCTAACCTGGAGAAAACGAACCCATCAGATAACCCGGTCCTGGGGAAGCTCACATACAACCCCATCACACATGCCCCAAGTATGTATAGAGTCACACAAAGAGGTTTAGGGCCTGCACTTTGGCAGTACAATGCAATATGTTTTACACCTTTGTGTAAATTGTGCACATACATTCCTTCATGTAGAAATATAAAGTCAAGACACTTAGCTGTCCTTATGTCTCACATCACGCTGCTTCCTGTTTCTACCCTCACACGAATCTCTTCTCTGTGTCATTCAGATGGTTTTGTCAGGAGTCCAGGTGGCCCTCCTCATTATTACCATTTTAGTGCAGCAACCAGGAGACAGACCAGTAATGAAAATGTCGCAACATCACCAACAGAGGGCGCCAACGCCAATATAGTAAGCAGCAGAGCTCAACCAGCATGCCTGTTCACTGTTGAGTTGGGTTCTCCTTTATGTGATGTAATCTTGGCCTGTTTCCTTTCCCATCCTTTCTCTTTCTCTTCAAACAATGTGTTTACCTCACTTGCCCTTCAGGTATTTTTGGCTTCACCGATTTTCTCGTACCTACAGTATTCTCTTTTTTTCCCTGTAACTCATTGTGTCTCTCTCTCTTTCCCCTCCCATGCCAGTCCATGGAGCAGATCCTACAGCGTGGTCGCTCAGCCCCTGTGGCCCGTACGCGCTCCTTCTCTTCCACTCTAACCCAAGCCCAGAACAACCCACTGGTCCGCAGGGACGAGCCATCTGTGTCCTCAGGGATGTGTGTGACCTCTGCACGACTGGTCAGTCCACTGTGCCCCATGAAATATACTTTACATCCCAAAGCTAACATACTGTAGGTTATTCACATCCTTGAGAGGATGGATTGAAGCACAACTACATATTAAAGCTTGATAATCATGATTCCTAAGAAATAAATATAACAGTCATGACACGTCTCATCATGTTTGTAGTGTGCTGCTTTTAAGCATTGTGTGTAAATTCTGTTGCTGTCTCACAAACTGGAAATCTCTTTTGTATATGATTTAAAGACTCCCTCTGAAGATTTTTTTTTTCTTACTGATGCTTCCTTTTTCTTCTCATGCAGTACCAGCGTTCCCACTGTCAGGTTCGTGAAGGACGACCTCCACCCCGTTTCAGCAAGAAAGTCTTTCAGAGCAACTCTAATGTGGCAGGTGCAGGGGACCCTCGAGCCAAACTGGGCAGCTATTCTCAGGCCTATGGCACCATCAACAAGACTGAATTGGACAATTTGCTGCGGAGTCGCCCTTCCAACCAGTAACCTACTGGGGTTTCATTGGATAGATAAGGCCTGTGTTTTGTTTGTATTGGGAGTGGCCCTTTCCAGTGCAAACATTGCCTTCAACTAGGATGTTACATACCTTGCAAGCTGAAAGAGATCTTGTTAAAAAACAAAAATTCAATAAGACATAGAGATCTATATTGTATAGATTGTACTCATGGAGACATGGAATTCCGTCCGCTGTCTGTGACAGTGAATGCATATTTGTAATGGACAGTGTCTGTGACTTCATCGGCTTTGATCAGAAATACACATGCCAATGTGGTATGCTGTTTTCCAACATATTTTACCTTCAGTTTGATTTTACCATGTGGAGTAATTTATGCAAGGAGGAAATATATTCCATGTAAATGCAAGAGTTACAAGCCTGTTTGTTCCTTTCATGTGTACAGAAAGTAAAAGATTGGTGTTTCTTGTGACCAATTCATAATCTGTAACAGACAGATGACTGGATGGTGATGTTTAGCCTATAATAATAATTAAAGTTAATTAAAACTCAACGCAGCATTTACTTTTTCAATGTAACTTATGGCTGCTGTTGCCAACACGTTTCTGAAACTAATCTTTCCGATTTTGAATTATGAAACGTACTGAAACTCAATATGTTATGGAAAATACAGCATCCACGTGACATCAGCTGAGCTGCCGGTCATTTCGGTCATTTCTGTGTTAACCGGAGATTCCCACACACCACGTGACAACATCGTGAGGTGACGTCAGCCGTTTTCGACCCACTTGTCAGGTCCGACAGATTCCAGACCAGAGGCAGAGAAGGAGGTAACATTAACCGAAAAAGATCGCTTGTTTCGGCAGCTATTCTTGAATAAATATCCCATCAATACACCTGGACACTCGATAAGACCTAAACGGTAAGTATGGGAACTGATGGGAATATGTGTTTTTTTATTAATTAAAATGAAAGCAGTCGTTATAAAACAGCGGTCTTGTTTACGACCTTAGTACAGTCAGCGAACCCGCAACTGCGTTGGTTAGCAACGTTCAGCATCCCGCTTGTTGCCAGCTGCAGTGTTAGCAAATCTGCAAGCTGGCTTCCTATGCATTAATAAAATCGTCAACGTGAACATGCACTGATTAAACAGTTCGATAAACCTCGTAAACGTGTTTTGACGTTAAAAAGAGCTGTGACTGCTTTTGTTGTCTTGGTCTTGCTAACTTCGCTGCCGAAATGACCACGACACGCTAGCCTAGCATTATAAAACTGGGTGGCGCGGCGTGTGGTCCTCTTCTTTAGACAAAACCATGAATGGATTCATTTCGGCCAACTGGAGATTTTGCACATTTATTGTGTCTTAATTTATAGTGTGTCCATATTTGGCGGTTAAGAGATTGTGATAGTTTGGATTCACATTTATTTGTTGGATGTAACGGTTTTTATTCGGATGTCGCATTTAACCGGTCTAGTGAGGCCTAGATGAGCAGGCGCCCGCTGCAGGTGTAACGTTAAGATGGAAACGAAGCAGTGTTTACAGTACACTCTATGGTTTACAGTAGCTTGATGGTTCTGTTGCAGTCACTTGTGGTTTCCAGGCCTCTGGTTCCTCTATGGACGAATATCGTCTCCCTTGTAGGCCATTGTGTTGTAATCCATTACCTACATTTGATTAAAACCTGTACTTGGTATGCAGAGCTGTTCGTTATCCTCCACGATCACATAATCTGCAGTTGTCTGCACAAACGGACGTAGTAGTATGTAATATTTATTACAATTTTGGCAGAGATGCTTGGACATGTAGTTCAAATATGTATGCATAAGAGGCACTGTTTATGTTATTTAGACCACTTTGTCTAAGCCTGATCCAAGCAGAATCGATAGAACAAATACATATTTTCTCCGTTATCCACAAAATCTATTCTTTCTGATAGAGATCTGTGTTTTATTAATAACTTCTCCATTAAATAGCTTTCATTTATGGTCTGCTCTCTGGTGATGGTCCACCCTTACTAGTTGTCCTTTTATAGTCTTGCTGGCCTTCGTTCAATAAGGATGAACATAACTGGAACATGATGATTAAAGCACATGTTCACTAGCTCTACAAGCAGTCCGTCTGTTCTCCTCAGACATCCTGTCAGCAAGACATCCATGATAATTTAATACTTTCATGATAATAGCATGTGGAGTGCATGAGTTTGCTTTCCTTATAATGCAATTTAGGATGGCTTATGAAATTAGTCAGAGAGGGATTTTGAATTTTCCACATGTAATGAAGTTTGGATGGTTACAATAACACTTTTGCCTGTGGATGATCATTAAAAAGAGGAGCGAGCTGAGGAGAATTCTAATAAGCTAGGGTATTGGAAGTTTTTGCCATTGTGCCACCATCCATCTGTGTGACAGACTTGAACCTAGTCCAGTACTACTGAATCTCTATTGCAGCCATGGAAATAACTGCCTCATCCCACTCCAGGTTTTTATGGGTTCATTCCATTTTGCTATCGGAGGAACAGCCAGTGTATGGAGAATAGAAGTCGTCTGTGTTTCTTTTGCTTATAGTTAAGTATTGTTTTGGTCACATTGGTGACCAGACAAGAACAAAAAATCTAAACCGGCTTGCCAGCACCGCATCCTAGAATTGTTTGGCATCTTTTTGCAAATGATTAAAAAAGATTAGGTAGTTATTTGAACGCGGCATTACTAGGTATTGAAGTTGTGCTATGTACAAGCTTGACTAGGCCAAAGTGCTTTGTGGTGCAGCCACCTGTCACAAGGTGAGGTGTCTGCTGGTTTGACATAGCTAGAGTTGCTGCTGACACGGCGTGTCATGATGACGGTATCCTCCCAGACTGCTGCATAGGCTGGTAGACAAGCTGCAGAATAAACTGACAACAGCACACTGTAGGTTCATCTACCAGGAGGCCCAGATGACACACTTTCATAATATGACTCAATTTTGTTTTTGTTTTTATCCCTGGGTATTGTGCTTTGAACTGTTTGGTTAAAACCCAGCAGGTTTTGTGTTTGGTGTGGTGTGTTAAACAACCATTTGGAACAGCCTGTGGTTTTTAACAGATTGCAAAACTTTTACTTCTCAACCAGTTTTCAGCAGCTTTAAAAAAGAAAAAATGCAAGGAGGAAAAAAAAAAGAAAAGCATACATTTGTCAGAAATATTTCCTTCTGCAAGGAGATTACCCCAGTGCATTGCATTTACGAAATAGTGGGATAGTTGGAGAGGGACTGAAACAGGGGCTTACACGCAAATATATCTAGACCTACAGTATGTCCAACGAGAGTTAAGTTTGTATGAATAAACAAAGAACTGCTTTCCACTGAATCTTTTGTTTTGTGGACAGCACACTGATGCATAATATCACTGAGAATGAAACAAAAACAATAAAAAAAAAGTGACTTAGGGCACCAATGGCAAATTCCTAAGAACTAGCACATTTTCTGTTCAAAATTGCCAACACTGCTGTGAAACCAAAAGGATTTCTTTTGCTCCACAAAGTCCATCTCCCATTCTGTGCCAGTGAAGCAGTTCCGTAATTTTATCTTGATACCACTGACTGACTGTAGTCTGATTTTTGGGTTGTAGCTGCAGTTGTAGGCCACCTATAACTAGTTTAGGAGTCTTTCGTAACAGGGCTACATATTAAGCAAGTTGACTTCCATATAGGCCCCACTGCTTTGTGGCTGTTGCTTTGTTGCTGTGTGTCCCTGTGTTGTTCAGTCATGCACACAGCATGTTGTGCATGGACCCATCGAGTTATTGTACTAGCCTAATTGTGTTACGTGGCTTTCTGGCTAGCCTAGCGAATCCCTCCCCTTAGCCTAATACCCCCAAGCGATAGCCATCAGCAGAAGCCAGGGATAGTGGAACCGTCTTTATCCGCAGGGCCAGGGCGTCACTCCTAAGAGGATTTGAACTCTCCCACTTAACGCATGTGGAGCTGTACCAACTGTGTCTCAGACTGACCCCCCCCAACGCCCC
>OMKZ01017486.1:0-13860 GCA_900302535.1 Neoniphon sammara
TTTCCTTTTGCATATGAAACATATACTAAAGAATATGTTGGTTCAAACTCAATGTACACAGATGATACCTTTAACATCTGTTAATTATTAATAGATTTTAGTTATGGAGGAATATATTAACTTTATTAAATCTTTGTAATCATAAAACAACTAACAAGTAAATCAAACCACTAAATAATTCAATATATTGACAGTTCATTTATAGAAAAATATATTGTCTTTGCGTAAGGGTAGTGATAGTGCGCTTGTGTGTGCTTGCTTGAAAATGCTAATCTAATTGTTGTCTGAAAATTGATTAGATAAGTTAATCTGTTTATAATCAGATATTACAAGCTATCAATGTACAGCCTCAGGCTTTGTTTGGTGGAAAATACACACTGTGTCATAATAGGAGGAGCATTCACACAGAAGTTCAATGCAAATGTTAAAAGAATGAAGTACCCACCCACTAATGGTGGGTGAGAACTTCATAAAAGACATCAGGCTATGCAGTATGCTCAGACAGGCAGCACCACTCACCACACGCCTTATCTAAATGTTACAGGGCCGACTGTGAGAGTGTGGTTGGGCACCTCCCACCACACATTATGTTGAATTAGGCCCATGATCCTTCCAGAGGGCTGAGCAGTAAGTTCTGGTCTCCAGAACCAACCTGCTCAACATGAAACACAGCTGTGCAGCTATACATATTAACCCACATTATCCTGTAGCTATGCATAATGAGGCTTGACCCTAGGTCACAACATTACACAATATAATCTCTAAACTGGTTTGAAACAGCCCATTCAGTAGTTCAGAATAGTGATGCACAATCTGAGTCTTTTTAAGGAGCTGACTCTTTTTACTCATTTCACTAAAAAGAGATGCTTGTTTGGTTCTCATTTGGCTCTTTGTTCAGTTATACTTCCAGTTTTTTTTTTTTTTTAAGGACTTTTGCATTTACATCCTGTGAGTGTGGGAGGACTGCGGCAGCTCTGCATCAATGTCCCTTGTCAGTTTTATTTTAGTGAAAAGTATAGGTCCATGGTTCTGTATTAATTACTAATTATCCAGTGATACTGAATACAAATAGATTACTTAATCCTCAAAACTATGATGTACCAGTGTAATAAAAATGCACTAATCTTTCTTTTGATTTGACTGCATATTGGATCTGTTGTATTAGACATTTCAACTAGCAGAACAAGTGACATTTAGTTTTAATTAATAAAAATAACCAGAGTATGTTAGTATAGATGAAAATAAATAAATAAATAAATAAATAATGGGCTACATCAAACAGATACCTCAACTGACAGATCACGAAAAATGTAAGTGTGCTTAAACACAAGGGCATTAAACAAAACACAGCTGTGTGCAGCAATGAACAGGTTACCACATGAAAAAAAGCACCGTGTTCCCTGTTTAACTCAAAAGGCAATGTAGGTGTTAGTCTTTGCTATTCTCACAACATGACAGTTCATCTAAGGGGTCCATTTTTGTAACAATCCCTTTGCTTTTTGTAAACTAAGTAAAGGTCTTGCCAAACTGGACTTGCCAATGGACTTGCCAAACTGCATGTCATTCTGACCTGTGTTTATTTCAAAAAATCAGTGTGGCGGCTGGAAATTGATGGCAGACATAATTGGTCTGAGAGGGAAAAAATGTTAGGATGTCCCAATACATATCAATCTCAGGTTTCACATCTTACAGCACCAACTATTGCACAGTTACTACCATTCCTTGAGTCCAAGTCCTTGTGTCCACGTATTGGTACAAACTAGTACTACTACTACTGCTACTACTACTACTACTACTACTACTACTAATAGTAATGATAAATAGAAAAGTAATGTTCCAACCCCACTCGTTTAACCTAAAATGTCTGGATGAATGCATGGTATCTGAGTCACCTGGGTGACCATCATGATACTCAAATACAAATTTTTAAACATTACATTTTTGAAACCATTGAAATATTTAAAGGTACAATATGTAATATTGTAACAGTTTCTTTGCACAAAATAAGCGTAATATATCAGTGGAGGTTTGCAAATACTGCTGATCAATGACAACCTGTCCACTGTAAATTCACTGGCTGATGAGATTTCAAGGTCTAAAAACAGGCAGATGCTCTGTGTTTTGGTTGAAAACATTCACACCCTCAGGTATAGAGTTGCAAAGTGGGCGGGGTTATTTTGGGCAGCCAGGGTTTGAAAAGTCAAAATCCCATTCATTTTCTCAATTGCAATGTTATGTGACTGTCCATTTGAACATTTCCAACACTTGGATGGGCATGAAACTCTCCTGGTTGAATCATCAATACAAACAACTAAGAACTGTATTGAAATCATTTAGAATCACTGAAAAAAATTAAAGGTACGAGAAACAGCCAATCACTGACCTCCAAATTTTGTTGTCTGCACTGGTTAAAATAAGCTATGTAGCTTTGAGTCAATTTTATACACGCATGATTTGATTCTTTCAACAACTGTGGTGCAGTATTTTGTTCTTGATTGCGACCATTTATGTAATACCAAACAGAGACTGACATTCTTGAGTATACTGCTTTTTCATACTTTGACAATATGAACATATTACATACTCAAAACTTGGTATGAGAATGAGTAGTATGCTTTTGGGACATGGCTTCTATTTCAGTGTATGCCCCCATTATGTCCCCTGAATTACCAATCTGGCCTGCAAGTACCTGCTTCAGTTGTTATGCACAATGATGGAAGCACCAACCAAGTGAATGGCTTTTCCAGATCAACCTTAAAGTAAGCATAAAGCCACAGTATGAAGCATATATATATATATATATATATATATATATATATAGCATATAAAGTATATAAATAAAGTATATAAATAAAGAAAAATTTTTAAAAAATTAACCCCCAGTATAGCCGTGTTGCCACCACAACCCTGAACCAGATAAGCTGACGGGGCTGGATAGATGGCTATAATAATGATAGTAGTAAGACAAACACGAATATGACTGATTTATTTTTTACTTTAAACATTTGCATGGTATTTGCAGACATGATACTGCAATATGCAAAAATTTGGTAATGGCTTGGCAAGGATAGACAAAAGCCAGTTACTCTGAAAGCACAAGGCGTGGTACTACCAGTTTGTAACAACAAGTAATGAGGCCACTGAAGATGTGCGAGGCTGTAGCACTGACAGTGAGGAAAATGGAAGCCAAGGTGAATCAATACATCTGAAGATGGATTGCCCTATCATGATGCCTCTCCGAAGCTGGTCCATTTGGGAGAAACATCCTTAAGCTTCCGCTGAAATCTGTCAGCTCTGGGTACAAACAGGTCAAAGTGAGACTTGTCATGGAGCTTAGGGCATGGAGCAATCTGTGAAGAGCACTGAGGCCCAAGTGTGAATGATTAGGAAGTGGAAGGCTCAGGCAGAGGTGGACGGGGCAGTGAGCAGCCTGCAGCATCTGGGGGTGGTTGGGACAGTGCAGACTGGATGGCCATGCCTTGGGTGGAGAGAGGCTGTAGTCAAAGAAGGAAGGAGAGGACAGAGCTTGTGGTCATGGAGGAGACAAGGATGGAGGAGGAGAGGTGCAGGGTGAAGGCAGTGGAACAGGTGCAGCAAGGTCAGTAGACAATGTGAAAGAGCATGGTAAACAGGACATTCATTTCATGGGCTTACATATGTTAGATTCAGCAAGATTACCTGAGCTTCCTGATATGGGCAACATGATACTTTGCCCAGCCCACAGAACCTTCACCAGTGGTACAACATGGAACCAGCCCACAAGCTCTGTGGAACCACTAAGGCAAGCCTCCAGCACATCCTTACAGGGTGCAAGACCACACTGACCCCAGGGCTGATTCAAGTGGTGATATGATCAGGTGCTCAGAAACCTGGTGGAACTACTGGAGTCCAAGAAGCAGGAGGCAAATAAGGGTTGCCCACCCCAAAGAGAGGAACAAGATTGCCTTTATCAGGCAGGGCACAGAAGCTGAGTGCTCTGTCAAGAGGGCCCTTGCGAGTCTCCTGACCCCAAACATGGAATGGGACATGGATGTCAACCTTGGCAGACAGCTTCAGCTCTTGAGTGAAATCTGCAGCGCATCACCCAACATCTTCGTGTGGTCAAGGAAGACCATTCCTTGGGAGAGGGGAGTTGAATCTGAGTTGGTGACAGATTGGGAGGAGGCCAGCTGGAGGAATATACCCCATAGAGGCTAGGTGCAGGGGATTTGTGTGAACCTTGATGATCCACCTGCTTAAGGGCTGCAGAGTGACAAGAGGAGACCTGAGGAGGGCAGCAAAAGACCTGGTTGAAGAGGCATAAAAGGACAGTTTCTGACACTGGCCTAGGAGGAGAGACAGCAATTGGGGAGTGCTGAACACCAAGACCAAGGCCAGCAGCCACCAGGAGATGCACCAGGTAAGGAGTGAAACATCAAGGAATGGTGGTTGCTGACTGGTGACCCTGTTGCTGGCCTAAGGGCACTGGTGGAAGTACATCAGAGTTTACAAAAAGCAAAGGGAAATATCCAGCAGGAAAATATCCATCTCCCTGTAGAATGTATGTCTAGCACTAAATGCTCAGAAAAGCAATTGACTGTAAAACACATACAATTCTTATGCAATTTAATTCAACTTAAACAGTATTTAAAAAACATGTACTTACCAAAAAAAGAGGAGTTTTCAATAAAGGTATGAGGTATGAATAAATATGAATAAAGAATGAAGTCAGTGGTGAAGAACTTCCACTTTTGTTTTTTTGCAGACAAACCTAATTGAACACCCAGAACCTCATGGTGGGTTTTCCCTGAAGGCTTAACAAATCAACAAAAGATAAGTGTTTTACTGAACAAAAATATTAAAATATTTGTAACAACCTTGTAAATAATTTTCATTTCTCCTGTTTGGAAGTTGAGTCTTAAACCCTTCTAATAATCATTAGGACTATACATTGAAGAGGTAAATATTTAACTGGTGAGTGGGTAAATATATATTTTACAGGTAGGTATCTGGTAAGTAATATTTCAACATTATATTTTTGGGGCCTCTATAACACTGATAGATATTGTTTATAATGCCTTTTATGTAATTTATAACTTTTGAATCTCTGACATCACATTTCAGCTGACATCCTGTTTAAAAGCATCTCAAGAATTCCACAAATAAAAATAAATATTTTTTTTATTGTTGTTGTTGTTAATAATGATAATAATAATAATAATAATAATAATAATAATAATAGTAATAATAATAATAATTCTACATTAATGTGAGACCATTACCTTCAATCTATTACACAATCTCATTTGACTACAGTGACTAATTATAAATAAATAATTATTAATATTAGAACTATTTATTTAGTAGCTATTTATTAACTAATTAATTATTTAGCCTTTCCGACTGGAATAGTGGTTGGAATTCAAACATTACCACTACATGACATAAAATTAACATAAGCCATTTTTTTAATTGAAAGACAAAGCTGGCCTATTTCTTGTGCAAATCATAAAAAACTTACTACTCTCTATATGAGCATAAAAGTGTCTAGGAATGCTGAAAAACTAAACGTCTACTAAATACTAAAATATGAAATTCTTTTTGATAATAGTTAATAGCTCTGCCTTTTCAACATATAAACACTATTTCAGTTGCAATAGTGCCCAGCAATAGTGGGATTAGTCACGAATAACAAATCAAACTAACAAAAAAAGAAAACTATTTAGTGCCTCCCTATATTTAGCTACTAGTAAAGTCAGGCGAATGAATGCTCAGATGTCATTCCATATCAGTGAATGCAATCGTGATGCACAAAAAACGCGGAAGGAAGTCAAGTTTGGTATCTTGACACAGACATCTCTGACCAATCCAAAGCAACAACGGTGAATGCTGCTAAGGGGGAGAAGCACAGAAGTGACCGCTAGCTTCATGTCAACGATACAGACATTACCGAATTAGCAAGAACGGGAGTCTTTGAGAGAGAGAAGGGGGGCTGCTGGAAGGGAATTGGATTTCATCTCTTTAGATTTGAATCTATCTGTATATATATTTTTTTTTATCAATTGAAGTTAGGAATTTTGAAAACGAAAAGCTCGGGAATACCATCAGCTGTAGTAGCTAGCCACCGCCATCTCTCGCAGTCTGAGCGATCGCCGTGTCTTCCATACCATGGGAAACGCTGCCACCGCCAAGAAGGGCAACGAGCTAGAGAGCGGTGAGTTGGGGCATTTGCTTGGGGCAATGATGTTTTATGATACATGTCGGTGTTGTCGTTCAACAACCTTCCACAAAGTAGCTAGCTAGCCCGCTAACACTGAACCAGGCAAACCACTGACTGTGCTAACTGGCAGCCTCAGTAAGGCAGGGGAGGGCCACCATCCCCCGCACCTTCATCCCACCAGCGTTGTAAACATTCGCCCTTTAGTTAGCTGCTGTGCAATAAATTACAATGCAACGATGTGGATATGTTTTCTCATCCACCGATAAATTTAGTTGATGGCCTAGATAGCAGTAGTAGGAGACCCCTTCGGATGTTGTCATTGGAAGATCTTGGCTCTAATGTTGGGGGCATTGCCAGCGTGAAACCCTGGCAGTCCAGCAAAGCTATAAAGCAAAGTGTATCGTTACATTCCACATTGTTAAATATAATTTTTTTAAGGTCGGTAGGAAATGCAGACTGGATCGCCAGAGGAATCAAACTTGTTGACCAGCTAGCCGGCTAACGTTAGCTATGGGGGGATTAGCCCTCAGAAGGCCCTGTCATTCCATTGCCTCTTGATGGTAGCTTCCCTGGCCTGTACACACATTCAGCCGTGCCGTGCAGTCGCTCCCTTTGGAAATCTCTGGCTAATGGCTAAACATCTCTAGCTAGCATAAGCGAGCCTCCATGCGAGGGTCGCTTGAGCAAAATGCAGCCAACGGTGTGGTGTCATCCTCAACCAGATGAATAACAATCAGGTTTTGGCTCTCATGTTTGAACTCTGGCTGCAGCCTCATGTGTTGCATGCATAGCCAGTTATATGGGGCACAAACTTTGCAACGATAACGGCGATCTAAAAAATCTGCAGGAATAAACCACAAAGCTATGAGGGGACGTTATAAATAACTATTAATTTTTTACTCGAATACTGCGTGGGTCTGTTTCTGCCTTAGCCCTCACCGCCACATTTTATTCTTGCCTACATAAACAAAGCTTTCCCTCCGTGCAGCACAGTGACCAAATATGGTGAAGAAATGACAAATGCCCTCTTTCCATTCATAAAACTGGGCCCTACTACCAAGTCATCCTAACGTACACATAGACACACAAACACTTGAAGTATATCCTAGTTTATATTTGGATCCCTTTTTAATCTTGCTGTGATAAAGATCCACCCAGGTCCATTTCTCACACACAGTTTGTCATTGACTGGGGCAGCTTGTCATCAGACCTTCGTCAGAGGATAAGGGGTATTACAAGCTTTGAAAGGTTTGACGTAACTCGGCCTAGGCCAGAGTTAATTTGCGATTGTATACTTTGATGTATGCAGCTGCTGATAAATGAACATCCAGTGTGATAAATCAGAAGTGTTTTTCTGCGCCTGGCTGAGTTGTTAACATTTAGGCAGCGGTTGCCTGTGCTGCATCTGCTGAAATTAACTATGCAGGCTTAAAGTGAATCAAGTTGTTTGTATTTTCAGTTTGCAGCAGAAATCCTCTGCACTTGAGCATGGTCTCTAAAAACACAGGGAACTATCTGTATCAGTTTGTTTAAGGTAGGGTCAATTTATGATGCTGTGAATATGTTCCACCGTGATTTATTGAGTTACTGAGAGAGACCAGGCGCAGCGAGCCTTGCCAACCTAGAGACACTCAGGGAGACAGAGATGATCAGATCAGCAATAGCTCCCATATGCCGAAGCATTTCTTTTGAGTGTGGTTATGATCCCTAGATTCCCAGGCTTCGGCTGACTGTTAAACCCGTTTAAGCTGACACTGTGCCCTGAGCTGCAGATTTGTCTGGAGTGTAGCTGCTCTCACAAGACGACCTCGTTACCTATATATGGTACCTGTGTGCTCTGTATACGTCTCCTGTCAGCTATCCTAGCTTCCTGTCCAGTATCCATTATGGAAAAGTTAATGCGGTCTAACTCGTACAGGGAGACAAACAGTTGTCATCACACCTGTTTGATGTCATTATGCCCGTGCATTTTGTTTCACACTGTAATGTAACGGGATGGACTGACATAATTCTACCATGTTATGCTTGTCTGCAATTGCCATTGCCAGGAAGAGCTGTCCATTTGTGCTGGCTTTGGACAGTTCCATTTGTTCAAGGTACAGTGTATTGGAAAAACTCTTGTGCAACGCGCGCACAGAAGCACTTCCTCTTTTTCAAGATACTCAGATTGACAGGGAGTATCTAATCACTGTTAAAGTCATTTTGATCAGTTCCTGGTAATTTATCATGATTTCAGAGCCACTCAAGGGAGTGCATGTTTAAGCTTCAGGCAAAAAAAAAAAAAAAGCTTCCACGTCGCAGTCTTACACTATGGTTTGAATATTCTTCCTCCCAGTGTTCAGTGTTTATCATTTTGATCTGAACTGATATGCACGACCGAATTTTTGTCACATGGCATTTTGACATACCTGTTCTGTGCATAGCTGACTCTGCCACAGTAGACAGCCAGTCTACATTTGAATTCCTCTAACCACACAATGTCAACTGTGTTTTGTTCCTTACTTCTTGTTTTTATTCACTACATATGCTTCATGTTTGTTGTTGATCTGATATACTTGTTGTTAAGTACATAAAATCTATCTATCTTTCTCTCTGTCTTTTTTCCGTATCATCCCATCCGTGTGGGTGATTGTTCCTGCAAATCCTTGGTGATCAATAGAGACTTTTGGTATGCTCTTTCTTCCAAAAGATGACCAAAATGGCAGAACGGCATTGGTCACATTGTGATAACTTGCTAGATATGCTTGCTTTTATGGTGTGCTTTGATAATGAATCAATGTTTTTGTCATCCACATTCTGTCATTCTGGATATCTGCTGTCTGCTGTGTTTCCCATGTAATGTTGGTTTGTCCTTGCTTATCATTTTTAATGCCGTGTGAGTTTCATAGCCTTCCCTGAAACAGTATTTTAGTACAGAAAGTGATGCACAAGAGCTTGGTGCTCGGAGTGATCTCTCCTGTGATTCTGGAGTGATTTCTCTTTTCCCCCTGCCCTCTGAATTACTAAATTACAGAAAAAAAAAACCGATCTACTCACCGTCTCTTGGCATCATTTCTTACTAACTGCCTGTCTTGGATGTGGTTGTTTTGTGTCTGTGTTTCGTCTTACCTTTAGAAATAAAAGATGTGATATTTTTAATATCCCATTTAATATTCTATGGAGATGAGAGTTTGACTTTGCCCGTGTTCTCCTCCATTGATTTACAATTTAATTTCCATGCAGTTTCTTCCTTTCCCCCTCTAGTACTATAGCATTGGTCTTTTTTGCCAGTTCCATCCAAAACCCAAATTTATTTCTCAAACCAGTAATCAGTTTGTGTTGCAAGGTAAGTAGTGTATGCTAACTGTATCTTTCTGTCCTTCTTTATAGTGAAAGAGTTTCTAGCCAAAGCCAAAGAAGACTTCTTACGGAAATGGGAATGTCCACCACAGGTGAGAGTGATGAAAACTCTTGTATTTGACGTTAACATTTGAGCTGCGTCCACAAAGTAGGAAAAACATACTTTGTTACTTTATTTCCACAGAGCACAACGTGCCTAGATGACTTTGACAGATTAAAGACCCTGGGCACCGGCTCATTTGGAAGAGTCATGCTGGTGAAACATAAAGGAACAGAGCAATATTTTGCCATGAAAATACTGGACAAGCAAAAGGTCAGTGGAAATGTGCTTCTCTCTCAGCAGCTTATATTAGGTTTTATGGGATGTTTCCAAATAATCAATAGTAGAATGGAGTATTTGGTTCTCGTGCAAGTGTGCTGTGACATTAAAGTGCAAATGAGTTATTTATTTGGTTTTAGATATGATTTTTCTTTTTAATACTGCAGAGAACCACTTCCTGGGCTCTTTCCAAAATTGACATTATAACTTATGCTCATTACTGGATTCTTTTTTGTAAATGAAACGGGTGCATCTAAGTAAGAAAGTTAAAATCTGCCCTTCCGTTTTGATCTCTGCTGTCTTGCTTGTGCTCTCTTGCTTGCATATGTGATAAAACAGCATATCACTTTGTATCTGTTAGGTGGTGAAACTCAAGCAGATAGAACACACATTAAATGAGAAGAGAATATTACAGGCCGTGAGCTTCCCCTTCCTCGTCAAACTTGAATATTCGTTCAAGGTACAGCACCGTCATTTTTCCATGTAATTACTAAATCTGTTTTACCCAGGTATTTGCTATGTATTGATATCATTTTACTTTATTTTTTAGGACAACTCCAATTTGTACATGGTGATGGAGTATGTTCCAGGGGGAGAGATGTTTTCACATCTAAGACGAATTGGCAGGTTCAGGTGAGAGTTATTCTCTGCAAATCATCATCTTATTGCAGGTTTAATACATGGTTTTCCCAAGGAACATGCTCTTAAATTAGTCTGTTTGCTGCTGCTTTTTTCTGTGCATGTATCTCCACTGATTAGCTGCTGTTTTTTGACAACTATGAACGTAACTGTCCGCTTTCCTCCAGTGAACCACACGCACGATTTTATGCCGCCCAGATAGTGCTGACATTTGAGTACCTCCATTCACTAGATCTCATATACAGAGATCTGAAACCTGAGAACCTTCTCATCGACCATCACGGCTACATTCAGGTGTGCTATGACTTGATCAGCAAATGCATGATGCTGCCGTGTCTTGGTTGTCAACACTTTGCCAATGCCCAGCATCTTTGTTCCTGACCCTCAGGTGACAGACTTTGGATTTGCCAAGCGGGTAAAAGGCAGGACCTGGACGTTGTGCGGGACACCGGAGTACCTGGCACCAGAAATCATTCTCAGCAAAGTATGGAGGCCTTATATTGTTCAACGTGGTGAAACCTGTGAACACATAGATTGAACAGATTGTCAAATGCAATCAGCGCAGGATCTGCATACTTGCCTTTGTCTGTAATGAAAGGAGTCATCCACCCTGGAACACATTTAGCAATGTTTTAAAAAGTAGAACAATTGGCGATGTACCGTGCATTTTGAGCCCGCTTTAATATTTGCTGGTATATTTTTCTTATTCCTGTGGATAACCAGCCATATGTAAACAATCTGATGTCATGTCAAGTTTTCCACTGCAGCTACAGTGGAGTTTGACACCAAAAAAGCTACCAAAAGCATAGATAGCTTAACCGTAAGCATGAGGTTTTGATATCAGCCCCTCATAATCAAAGAGCACAATCTGCTTCCTAGACTCACTATTTTGCTTTGACATTCAGCAATCCTACAGAGAGAAATCTTGATAGAGGAGGCAGATAGAAGAGATAATAATTTCCCCCGACAGTAGTCTCAGTAGACCAAAATGCGATGTAACCGCATGACATGCTGCGTTTTGAGTAAAGGCCATTTTATACTTCTGCTTCAGAATGCCTCTGTATCTGTGCAGGAGGTGTCTGTGGCTCCTTGGTTGCCCACAGAGGCTCGCGTCGTAGCTTATGTGTACTTCTCCAAAAACGTAACCACATTGGGCAACATGAGGCCACAAGAGCGGCGAATGCTCCGCTTGGCAGCTTTGTATTTCTTTGACCACATTTGAGGTTGATGTGCACTGATAGTAGTCAGTGCCATCTCAGCAATCTGCATGCAGACTCACCAACACAGAACCGTAAATGCTTTCACCAGGGTCCATACAAAGTCTTGAAAGTTTGGAAAATGCTTAATTTTAACCATTATGTTTTCAAGGTTAGGAATATTCTTGAATTCAAATATACTCCTTGAAAAATGCTTGATTTTCAACATAATCTAGTGTATGCAGTCACTCATAAAAAATCTTGTAATATTTGAAATGATCCCTTACTTAGCAAGCATCAAGCTAGATCAAAATTACAATCAAGGTTAATATACAAAGTGACACCGTACATTGATTGCTGTGGGTATAAAGGAATTCTGTAAACTTTATTTTTCACATTTAAAATAACAATTTAGCTTAGATGATATAGGTTTTGAGAGTCTGGAAATTTTGGTTTAAGTACCTTGAAAGTGCTTGAAAAGGCTTGAATTTTACTCTTCGGAGGCTATATAAACCCTGTTTCACCACCGTAGAGAACTACAACAACACAGAAGTATAAATCAATCTTAAGGGGCCAAATCTCACTTTTTCTCAACTGGAGAAGCTGGCTCTGCTATCACTGTCGCTGCTGGCCTCTTTATTTACACGCAAAATCCACAGCTGAATGGAACAGGTTCACGCCTGTTCTCTCTAGGTTGTTGAAAGTCATACAGGCAAATGTAGGAAATTATTAACTTGAGAAAGTGTGTCAGGTTGAGGTAGAGTGGATACACTGAAAAGCTAAATTACAATGCTTCATCACAAAATAACTACTGGAATGCATAAAACAGTAAATAAATGATATTTCACAGTGGAAGTGTAACACTACACTTGATGGAATGTTGTGAAAGACAGATGTGTTTTATGTAGAAATTTCAACTTGAAATACAGTGTTTAGGATTTTCACATTTGTACATCATGGTAAAGTTAGCGCTGGCATCCCATAATAATGCAAACAACACGACTATTGATTTTTTCTTCTTAATGTAATCATTTGGTCCAGTTGGCAAGGCAGGAGATTAAATGTTCTACAGATATGAAAAGTCTTTTTTAGCACACTAGGAAGTCATACATCAGAAGCGGCAGGAAGTGATAACTGTGAAAAATTTTGATAAAAAAAAAAAAAGCTGTGGAAACGAGTAAACTTTTGAGTCAGATGTTGGGTTATTGTATTTTTTCTTCTGAGTTATTTCTTGACTCTTTGCAGGGCTATAACAAAGCTGTGGACTGGTGGGCCCTTGGAGTCCTCATCTATGAGATGGCAGCTGGCTATCCTCCATTCTTTGCAGATCAGCCTATTCAGATCTATGAGAAGATTGTGTCCGGAAAGGTACGCAGCACCATGTTTTTTGTATACCTCTTCACTGTGGTCTGGTTAGAAGCTGGTATGGAACGTGGTCTTTACATAAAAATGCACTTGCTACTTGTAGTTTCCCACTATCCTCCTTGGCGTGCATAGCCAACATTCTCCGAGATTCACAGGCGGAAAGATTTTCTTTGAATTGCAAATTGAAAATAAAAACTTTGATCCTCTTAGGTACGATTCCCTTCCCACTTCAGCTCTGACTTGAAAGATCTGTTGAGAAACCTGCTGCAGGTGGACCTCACCAAACGTTACGGCAACCTGAAGAACGGAGTCAACGACATCAAGGGCCACAAGTGGTTTGCTACAACAGACTGGATTGCAATCTACGAGAGGAAGGCAAGACACTACGCACATCTTGTAGTGACACCTAACAGTATCACCCCTGTAAAATCCAACTTAATTATTTATTGATTTGTTGACATTGATTCTTTTGCTAGTGGCAAAATTCCTGGCTGTGATGCTACAACAGCGTTTTGTCATGAGTATTTTATTTTTTCTTTTACATGCATGGAGCATCGGGCTCTTTTTTTGTGTATGTGTTCCTAGTGAGTGCACAGATGAACAGTCAGATGTTTTTTTTCTCTTGGAAATCATCAGGCCTGGTGCTGGCTGTGAGGCATCTGAGGCACATGCCATGTAGCAGGGATGGGAAATGATAATGAATTTGTTTTGATTAATCGAAATGGATATTTTGCTCAGGCTTTAATTTCAATTATCTAGTGACTGTTTTCTTTTTTTTTTTTTTTTTTTTTGTAAATTCATTC
>OMKZ01017486.1:14969-27157 GCA_900302535.1 Neoniphon sammara
TTTTTTTTGTTTTTTTTTTTTTTTTTACCTACCCATTTTTTTTTTTTTACTTTGAAGCAGTTCTAGTCTTGGATGTTGTGCTCCCCCTTTAAAATGTGATATTTTTCAGTTTATGAGGAAAAACTGAGACAATGGCCAATATTAGTCCACACATTGTAACTGATATGTCTGTGGCAGTATGACACACAGTTGTGTGGGTTGTAGGATATTGCCTCTAGTTGTCAACGGTGTATATTTATGGTCTGTTACAGGTCCACATTACATTGGCTATTGTAAAGTTTTGGCCAGCTTTCAGAAGTAGTATTTGTCCTCTGTGCATATCTGTCAATTTGTAAGACATTTGAACACGCTGAGTGTTTAAAGCATGACCAAATAGAAAACATTGGGTGACACAAGAAGAGAGGTTCTTTCCTTTCTTTGCTTTTGCCTTAGAGAGCCAAGTCCTCAGACCCCACAAAACATCCATTCACTGTCGTCTTGGTATTCTGATCCAGTCACAGCAAGCCCTCGCAGAAAATGACAAACCTTGTTACAGTAGTAAAATACAAATCTAGTTGTTTGTTTGATCCTTTTGGATCTGTTAGTTACATGTAAAATTTGTCATTTTGGTATATCACTATTCTTTTTTTTTTCTGTTTTTTTTTTTTTTTTTTTTTTTTTGTTGCTGTGTCTAACATTATATTCACATTGTCCCTAGCTTTCAGGTCTGCTGATAAGGACCCTTTGATAAGAGTTTGTGGAGCAGTGTGACTCTGATAAATGGAAAAGAGTGAAATAAAATCCTTTTTAGGATTTTTATAGAGTGTAATGTAAAGTTGATCACTTCAATGTGAATATTGTTGTGGCTTTGTGCCTCAGCATTGTTAGTGAAACCTTAAAAAGACGTACACAATTTATAATAATATATTAATGCAAAGATGTTTTGAAGTCTTCTGTAACAGGAAACAAAACTGCGAATTTTCCCACATGTTCCCTGTTGCCGTCCCTAAACAGTTTTTATTTCATTCTTATCAAAGAATGTAGATTTGCAACTTATAGGTATGCATATTTGAAAAGCTTGATTTTCAAGGTACATTTTTCCTCACAATACACTGGCTAAAAAAACAAGACTGCTCCTTTGTATCACATGTAACCCAGTTATTGTTCAGCTCATTACATTATACGTATATGCATTGTTTCATATATGTTTTTATTTATACACATTAGAGATGCTAATAAATTTTATTTTTAAAAGTGTCAAAGTTGTGTACCTTTACTCCCAATGTGAAATTGATTAATCAAGGCATTGAAAAACGTTTTGTTTTTATTAGCTAATTTCCCTTAAATTTCCACTTAATTAGTTTCAATGTTAGAAAAAAAATTCTACATAGAATGAAAATGACATACATATTGTGTATCTTCACTTAATTTCACTCATATTGAATGAAATATTCAAACCCCAACATGCCATCGTTTGATCGCTGTGACATTACATCAAATAGAAAATATCCAAATGTCCTCATGATTTTATACACATTTTTCTGTAATTCAGCAGAGCATATTTGCTATCTTTGGAAATCTAGTGTTCCTCATTAGAAGTTAAAGTTCTGCAGGAAGATATGCATTGGTAATGATGAATCCAGTGATAGGACCCGCAGGTGATATGGTAATCAAGTTTTCTCTGCCTCTCCATAGTAACGTGTAATAAGCAGCTGGTGGAGCTAGCCAAGTCATTGAAATCTGAGGTAACCACTTAAGCAGTTGATTAATATACTGAAGACGCAATGTATAATTCCTCTAATTTACGTGACAAGTCCAAATGAAATGTTCAAACAAGGAAAACTGGATGATAGCTCGAGATGACCTCAAGGACCTCGTTACTATTCTTGCAGCGGCCATATGGAGGGTTTATGTCCCTTCCTGTTCCTGACAACCAATCCGCTCGTCGCCTTTTTGTGCCCTCTGATGTGCCGTACTCCTTCCAAGTAGAACAGCAACACGTGTGGTGTTTCTGTGTCACTTCAAGTTTACCGCAATTATGGCTGGTCTTGAATTGCTATCCGACCAGGGATATCGTCTAGATGGAAGAAAAGCCACCGAGCTGCGGAAAGTACAAGCTCGTATGGGTGTTTTTACTCAGGCTGACGGTTCTGCGTACATAGAGCAGGGCAATACCAAAGCCCTGGCTGTTGTGTATGGCCCTCACGAAGTAAGTAGCCTTGGGGTTTAGCTAGCTAACGTTTGCAGCTGCACCTTAAAATCTTACCTGAAAAATGTAAGCAGAGAAAGATGAATAGGTTACTGAGAATTGCGAAATAGATGGTTAAGAGATTGGAGAACTATAAATCCTTTGAACCGTAAATATGTATTCTAGCGTCTGAGTACAAGAGTTTATTTTAGCATTACACGAACTTGCTAGTTAGGTAGCATTATCTAGAAGTAGTTGACGTGTGTGTGTGTGTGTGTGTGTGTGTATTTTGGGGGGCAGAGGTGGGGGTCGTGACTGATGCTGCTGCAAAAGTTCAGATCTGACGTTAGGAGAACAACATTTAGGATATTATTTCGGCCTTGCATGATAGAGCTAAGCAGGATGATCTTGCAGCCAAAATACTTTTTTTTTTTTTTTTTTTTAAATAAACAACAGTGGTCTCCTTATTGAGGTTAATGCTTTTTAAGCTCTTGTGGTTAGGTATATTGAGGGCCATTTTACATTTATCCAAACCTGGAGGAACTCGATATTTTATATCAAGGTGACATCATGGGTTTTAAGTCTTATGTAGGCTTCTAAAAAAAACAATGCTTCTGGCAACACAGATCATTATCAGGGAGTCATCAGTGGACAGGTATGCACTTTGCACACCCTCTTTCTTCTCCCACTGTAACCAATTTTTTTTTTTGGTACCCCCCCCACCTCACAGATACGAGGCTCTCGTGGTCGGACTCTACATGATCGAGCTATTATCAACTGCCAGTATAGCATGGCCACATTCAGCGTAGCAGAGAGGAAGAGGAGGCCCCATGGGGACCGCAAGTCCACTGAGATGAGCCTCCACCTCAAGCAGACATTTGAAGCGGCTGTGATGACCCAGCTCTACCCTCGCTCTCAAATAGACATCTATGTCAAGGTGAGTGACAGATTGTATTGAACACTGCCAGATGGATTTGGCAGGTGTAGGTGCTGTGTTTGATAAGTGTATTTTACACAACAGCACCAACAGAAAGTTTTACACCATGATGCATGCAGACTTGCCCTCAAAGTACATTTTGCAGTCAGGTGGTGGGAACTAGAGTGCATGTGAATATACCTACAAGTGGTTTTATACTAAAATGCATGCAATCTTTCCCTGAAAACAGATTTTGCAGTCAGACGGTGGCAACTACAGTGTATGTGTGAATGCTGCCACACTGGCAGTGATCGATGCCGGCATCCCCATGCGGGACTATGTGTGTGCCTGCACTGTGGGGTTCGTGGATGAGACACCCCTCGCAGACCTGTGCTATGCAGAGGAGAGTGGAGGAGGAAGCTCACTGGCCTTAGCACTGCTGCCTCGTGGCGGGCAGATCGCTTTGCTGCAGATGGATGCCAGACTACACCAGGATCACTTAGAGACTCTGATTGAGGCAGCCATGACCGCTTGTAAAGGTGTGAGCAAAGTGCTGGATGAGGTTGTGCGGCAACATCTCCAAGAAGTGTCAGTGCTCACTAGAGAGTGATGTGGCACGGAGGGGAAACACCTGGACTTGTGTTGGGTTTGAAAGGTGTTATTGGACTTTGGTGAAGAATGATGGGAAGCTTCTGTAATGCATTTTTTGTATATTCATAATAATTCTACTTTTGTATATACCTTGTGAAGTTAACAATAAAAATGTGAAACTTGGATCTATCTTGTAGTGTTTTCCAGTTGTGAATGCCTGGTGTATTTATATATAAATACAATAGAATAGAATAAATCTTTGTCTGCTAGTGGAAATTTGTCTCATGCTTCACAGAGTGTTAATAAAAAAAGTAGCAAAAGGACAACAGAAAAACTTATAGGCTAAAATAAGATTTACTATATTAAATTTTATATTCTTAGAAGATTTAATATATGAGTTTGTAAATTTATATCACACAGCTAGGTGGCGAACAAGGGTATATAAGTTATCATGAAGTAAAATACTAAAGCAATTGAGTTGATGACTCAAGCAAAAGACAACTTTAATGCGTCTCAAGGTTCCAATGAGCAGTTTTCTGTTTGCTAGGCCGGAAGTCAGTCCGTCGCAAAAACTGTCCTCACAGGAACAAGGAAATAGGGGGAAAAGCCGCACCTCTGGCTGCAGCCGATAGTTACCAACTGACAGATACTTGCATGGCCGTTACCCACTGTGTACAAGTAAGAGGTATGTCTTCATATACATTATGTAAAATATTTAATTATTGCCTACGGTATCTCCCTAAAGTAGTCGGCTGACTTCCAATCCGTGCAGCAATTTTAAACATGTATCCACTTCACGAAGCTAGCTCTTTAGCAACAAGCTAACCACATCTGTCAATCGATGAAATGACAATGGTTGGACGAAAAACTGAAATACCATTCCGGTTATGGACCGTATAGAAGCCCATATCATGAAGTAACATGATAACATTGCATGCACAGTAGCCAGCACCATATCTAGCTATATCCCTCAGTAATACATTGTTCATAGGCTTGTATTTTAAGTGTGCCAGTGATAATACTGTTTGCTGCTTCCCAGGGTCCAGTGTTTAACAATACAAGAGAACAACATGGGACTGCTGTCTGACCCAAATAGAAGGCGTGCTTTGATAAGCATGCTTACTAGGCTCAATGCCCCAATCTGGTGAGTTAATTAAAATCACTGCTAAATGACATATCAACCTGAAGTCTTCAGTGCACCGCAAACCCATTATGTACACTCATGGTTTACCTAATTACAATGTTGAAAATGCACAAACATGCACCTTTGTTTTGACCTTATGTGTTATTTGTCTCCTCTTTCTCCCCTCTCATGTACTCTTCAGCGTGGTGTGTTACATGGCCGGTGTGGCATGGTTTATGGGGTTAGCATTTGAGCCTTTCACTCTGCGGACCTACATGTCAGAGAATGCCATGGGATCCACCATGGTAGAGGAGCGCTTTCCAGCAGGGGAGAGAGCTCTGGCCACAGGCAGGGAGTTTGCAGCTCATAAGAGGAAAGCAGGGTAAGCTGAACACACTCACCTCATGTGGGACAGCATTGGCCCATGTGCCACCTGTCTCGGCTCTAAACTAACCAGTTGTTTCTCTGCAGTGGGATGCCAGTGGATTGGCTGGTGAAGACCATGCAATCTCAAGGGCTGGAGGTGTTCACCCAGAGCTTCTCTCGCACGCTCCCCTTTCCTGATGAAAACAAAGAGAGATATGTGAGTTTGTGATGAGAGATGCATGCATTAGGTTTTAGCATGGCATAATGCACAGAATGAGTGATTTTAATGTGATATGGTTGTATTTTAATCAGCACTAATCATAATACATATTGTAGTTGTGTATAACCTGAATATTTTATTAAACAAACATGATTGAATAAAGAAAGTGGACATTTTTCTCAGGCTTCAACCACCTAAGAAGTCACCTTTTGTAAAACCTAAGTCTTTTCACAACTAGCAGAGATGTACAGAAATGTAATTTTTGTCATAAAACACACAATTCAGTTCACCATGCAAATATCTTCCTCTGTCCCCTCTCCCCTCCAGATGGTAAAGGGCACTAATGTATACGGGATCCTGCGGGCCCCTAGAGCTCCTAGGACTGAGGCCTTGGTGCTCAGTGCCCCCTGCAGCCCAGGGAATAGCAACAACCAGGCTGTGGGACTGCTGCTTGGTTTGGCTCAGTACTTTAGGAGTGAGTAGATCACCCATAGCACCTTCTCCCTTTGCTACAGTACACTGGTTTACAACAGTTTAATCCTCACTGTATACAGACTACCCAGGTTCATTTAGCATCCCCATACTTCGCTATGAAATTTACATCAAGTATATAAAATTGCAAAAAAAGTTAAAGATAGCCCTTCTTGAAAGATTATATATATGACTGGCCACATTACATCTCTTGCATGTGTCCAACACACTTAAACACCTTGGATAAAAAGAGTAGGTTAACATGGCAATAGCATCTCTGGGTTTAATGATTATTCCTTAATAGGTCAGATTTACTGGGCCAAGGACATCATCTTCCTGGTGAATGAGCATGATCTGATTGGTATGCAGGCCTGGCTGGAGGGCTACCATCACACCAACACTACAGGTGATTACTTGGCTTTATTACATTACACTGTAGCAGTTAGCCCTGAATTGACTCAATTCTTCCTATAATCAAATCATTAATAATTAACATCATCTAACATTTCCTGCTTATGCAGTTATACTACTCAGGGAAATGTATTAGATATTAGAAAGACCTAATTGACAACACTAGTTTCCAGAGCTGAATATTTGTTATTTGAGATATTGCACATTAAAGATTTGACATACCAACTGGCAAACATTTATAGGTTTTCTTGTTTTTAAATGCTATTGAAATGTAAACATTCAAATATTATGAATATCCATAGGTAATTCAATTTTAATTAAAAAAGTCAGACAGGACCTTAGACAGAACCACAATTTTTGGAACAGGTTTGAAAAAAGGCTGCCTTCCTCAGCTGACTCTCTCTCTGTGACGTTTCAGGAATGGACTGGTCTCCGCTGCAGGGACGTGGTGGCTCCATCCAGGCTGCTCTGTCTCTGGAGCTCAGCAGCGATGTCATCACCAGTTTGGATCTGGTTCTCGAGGGGCTCAACGGCCAGCTGCCCAACCTGGATCTGGCCAACCTCTTCTACGCCTTTTGCCAGAAGATAGGGGTCCTTTGCACCATCCAGGGCAAGGTATAATCATGTAAACATTTGCTGTAGAAGTTAATCATAATTTCTGTGTGTATAAGTAATCAAGACAATATTTATCACTTTTCTGTGGATCTTTAAACAGCTGCAGAGGAACGACTGGGACACCGCGTCAGGCTACAGCCACGCAGTCCAGACCATGATGCTGATGGTTCTGAAGCAGGCCAGTGGGAGGCCCTGGGGGGACCATGGTTTGTTCCTGCGCTACCATATTGAGGCTGCTACCATCAAAGGCATCAACAGCTTCCGCCAGTACAAGACGGACGCCACCACCATTGGCAGGTCAGCGCAAGTGCATTTACATGGACAGATTACATCAGCTCATCAATACCATCATTTAAATGTTAGTTATCCAATCCAGATGTGTATTGATAAACAATAATTTTTTTAGGTGGGATGTTAATTTGTTTTCCTCTGTTTTTTTATGTCTAATACTGTACTCTAAACTCTAAGCTGTGACTGTTTTATCCATTTCATCAGTGTAATCATAATCCTTTTGCGTCTCTCTTTCTCAGGCTCCTAGAAGGAATGTATCGTAAGCTGAATAACCTCCTGGAGCGCCTACACCAGTCCTACTTCTTCTACCTCATGCCATCGCTCTCTCGCTTCGTCTCCATTGGTTACTACATGCCAGCCTTCGGCCTGCTTGCCGTTATACTGCTGCTTCGTGTATCCTCTTCACTGCTGTTTTACACTCATTTTAAGTAGGGAAATATGTGATGATAGATAGATTGTGAACTGTCACAGAGTAGTTCTTCACTTACAAGCAGGTATGTAGACTTGCTATGATAACACACAAGGGCGTTCTTTCATACATAATACCAGCATGATATTTTTAACGTTTTGGCACATCATGTACCTATCTGTGGCACTGTCCTTGACTATGATACAGGCCTTAGACCTGTGGGTTCAACTAGCAGCTCCGCCACCAAGAACAGAAGATGGTATCGCTGACATTGAACAGGTTAGTCAGACTCATCTTCCTGCCTCTCTGCCTTCTTATCTCCCATATTATGACAAACATGTCAAAGATTCAAAACATAATAAATCATCCACTTGACATCACACCCCACGCACCAAAGTAACATGCTCTTTATTGATGGTTATCTTTCAAGTCAGCAATTATCTCTTCAAATCTGCTTCGTCTCTCTGCATTCCTCTTGTCGTTCAGCAGTCCAGTCCGGGGGTGCTGTCAGTGTTGACTCCGTTGGTGATCAGCCACATGACGGGAGTAGCTCTGTACACCCTGCCAATCCGTTCGCAGGAAATGGCTGTGGAGCACTTCCCGGTGTCTGAGACCGAGGCTGTGGTCCTGACAGCTATTGCCATCTACACGGCAGGCCTGGCTTTGCCTCACAACACACACAGGTACTGTAGCGACTGAGACTTGCAAACAAATTCAGATCTTTGATGCTATCCACTTTGTCTTTGTCAGTTAAAGTTCTTCAAAGTTTAACTGACTAGACAAATCATACGTTGTGAAGGTAAGCTACTGTACAGGCCTGTGTATTTCTTGTTCATCTTATATCCATTAGTGACACATGTCTTGACTTCACTGGCCACAGTTAAGCTCTGTCAAGTCCTGTGCAACCCAATGCCTGAGTTTCCTTTGACAAAAACTTGGCTAAATCACAGCAGAGCAGCCTCATTTCAAAACCTGGCCAGGCTGCACACAAGATAATATAAAGGGTTAATAGTTGTTAAATAATGTGGATATTGTGGATATTGTTTTGCAAAGTTTTGAGTTTAGAATTAGAACTATAAATATACATAAGGCATTTGACTTGATACTGTTGTTGTGATGCTGTAACACACAAGCATCAACATAAAAACTAAAAAAAAACATTTAGAAACGGGAATCAACAACAGGATCTGCAAAAGTGCTTATGTGTAAAAAATCAAACAAAAAACAACAAAAACAATAGCAGATATTTTGAGGCAAGCTACGTTACTATATTTTTAATTCACATTCTTTAGTAGTACTATTAATAAATTTATCCTTTTTATAAAACAAGTAATCGTGATAAATTGTTGGGTCGCTTGTCTCTCATTCTAGAACGGAAACTGCTAATTGGAAGTACTGATGTTTCACTAGCTGCAACTAACTAAATGATACCATAGTGCACCTCGATTAGCCTAAACTGCTTTGAAAAGAACTAGTGGAGACACTGAAACATACTCAAAGTTTATCAGTTTCAGTCCACTCTAATATGGCGTTGTGTAATTGCTCTGATTTAATCTGTCACGCTGCTCCCTGCAGGCTCCTGTCAGGTGAAGGCACAGAGCAGGGCTGGAGGGTGCTGAAGCTGGTGGCTGTGCTGTACCTGGCGGTGCTGCTGGGCTGCACCGCCCTCATCAACTTCTCCCTGGGCTTCATCTTGGCTCTCACCTTGGTGCCTTTGGCCGCCTTCATCACACCCCACGTACCGAAGTAATACACTTGGACACGCACATTTGTTGAATCTTGCAGTTAATTACTAATATAGATATGCTCTGCAAGTCAGTTGTCTAAGAGCACTATTAATACTTTATGATACAAGCTAGGGATGTCATGATGCGTTTTGATAGCTGATACCGATACTAGTGTTTTGATTCTTGATACTTGATTCAAGAAATCTCTCTCAGCACACACTCCTTTCAAATTTCCTTCCAAAGTTTTGGTATAGATTTGTTACTTAAGTATTGATTTGTATGACATCCCTAATACAATAAATAAATCTGTTATGTAAAACAGTTAGCATCAAATTCATCTTTCTGCTCATCTGATGGCATGTTATCAACTCACTGTAGTAGTTCAGTAATACTACAGCTACTACTACTGTTACTACTATTAAGAATAATAATATTACTAATATTTTTTATAAGTAAATTGAAATAAAACACTTGCCAGAATACAGTGTATTCTCAGTACTATGGAAATAACACAGCTGTCTTCTTCTCCACTCAGGGTTCTGTCGGCCCTCTTCATGGTCATCTTCAGCCCAGGCTGCACGCTGCTCTTTTCCGTCTTTTTCTACCAGGAGCTGCAAGAAATGCCCGTCAGCCTGCAAGATGGTTGGATGCTCTTCCTGTCCGTCATCTCACAGGGCATCCTGGACCACTCCCTCTACGGCTCTCTGGTCTACCCCCTCGTGGCCTTGCTAGTCTATCCATGCTGGCTGCTTTTCTGGAACATACTCTTTTGGAAGTAAAGGCCACTGACTCAAGACCTACACAGGTCTATGGGAGGAAAAAATTCTCTGTTAATAATATACCCTGTGAGGTGTTCTAAGGTCTGACTTCACCCGAAGGAATGTGAAGAATGACAGAACTATCCACTGGAGAAATTGGGACAGAAAGGGAATGGCTACAGTTTACTTGGAAGGAACGCACTAACTCTTATTTTTTTGTATATTGTGTTTTTATATTTACCCAAAGTATTCCACTGTTAAAATGTATAAAATATTTTCTATACATTTCTGAATGAAAACATTTAAATAACTAAAACATTATTTTTTTCATTTTTTTTTGAAAGCCTGTTTTTTTCTCCCTTTTTTTCCCCTAAAAGGACATAATGGACAGTTACATCATCCTGTGTATTTGTAAATGAAAAGCACACAGTACAGCATGTCTTGCCTTTTTTGGTTGCAAAAATGTTCATTATAAAAAGTTAATCATTAATATTTTTCAAAATTTTTGGTTCAACTTGGGCAGAATGGACTCAGCTCACAGCTCGCTTACACATGAAAGCATTTTGAAATCTTTTTGTTGCACAACATGTGCAAAAAGAAAGAGGGGGCGGATTCTTTCCTGGGTAACTGTAAATGTCAAGGTTTGATTTGCTTTGCAGATAGCCAGATAGGTTTTAATCATTTTCTTTGAATTGTTAGGCTTGTTTTGTGGTACCTGAAGGAAATTACTAAACTGTTTTTATAGCTGTGGGAACTGTTTTGTTTTTTACCCCAGCTGTCTATAAAAATTAGACAGCGGCGGTCTAATTTGAGGGCAGAAAAGAAGAGTAAACAGTTGAAATGGAAGATACCAAATGGTTGGCTGTGTCCCTCTGTGAAGATAATTTTACATCTGCTGAACAAAGCCACACTACTGATATTTTTTATACTTGTTTTGATAACTTTATTTGAACCATGTGTACTCCTTATTTATAAATACCTAAATAAAAGACTGAAATATCTTTGGTTCATATGATTTAATAAGCATGATACCATGTATATCACTCCACTTGATTCGACAATTGTCACTAATGTAACTTTGGATTTTGTATGTAGGATATTTTTTGTACACATGAAATTTAATTTTAGAGTAATAGAAAATGACAAAAAATGTAAGATGTGTCTTTTAAGAGACACAAAGGTTGCCTGTCCTCTCCAAAGTTAAGAGAAATGAACATCTTGAATGTAATGTTTCAAAAGTAGACTTCAGTAGAGTTCAGACATTCCCCTGGACTCCATTATGTCAACTGAGACCTGAAGGTTGTAATTTAAGCAGCATTAAATTACTGTAGCTGCATTACACAACATTAAGGTGAAATGGAACTATGGTAATGCTTACAAAGAAATGAAGTGATTGCATTGCTCACAAATCACAAGAGGATGGAGGTTAACTGTCACCCCATTCATGCAGTTGACAATGACAATACCAGTTAAGAGACTGAGTAAATCTTGGCACAACTCCGTCCATGTGTCCTGAAAATTGATTTCCTAAAAATAATGTTCAAAGTTTTGCCCATGATGAAATGAAATAAAATCAAAGCTGTGCACAGGGAATGTTTGTTCCTCAAGGCCTGTGGTTAACTGCAAAAGCTAAGATCAATACAGACTAAAAAAGAACATGAAAGTGAATTTTCCATTAGAGTGCAAATGATCAAGACGTGATTCTTTTACTGTTCTGTTTTAATGTTTATTCAGTAAACACCGTTTAACAGTATTATGTACTGATAAAACAAATTATTCCATGACTGTCACAGCTCAGAACAAAGAGTAAAATGAGATCAAGAATTAAACGAACATCGATTACTCAATGCATCTTGTTAAAAATAATACACTTAATACAATAATATAAAAAATAAAAGCACTTTACAACCCTGTAAATGCAGCATTCTTTCTCTTCCCACACATGGCATTATTATCATTATTATTTATTATTATTTTGTTCAAAATTATTTTGGCACTAACCAATCAGGTGTTGTACTATGCTCCAAACTTTCATTTCACAGTTGGCAGAAACTGAAATTACGACATTCTCTGATCTTCATTTGCAACTGAATTGGAGGAGGTTAGATAATCACCCCCCTCCC
>OMKZ01017486.1:31839-71210 GCA_900302535.1 Neoniphon sammara
TTTTAATTGTGAAGATCCACCGGTAAATTCAGCATGAAAAGATGTAGAGGAGAAATGTGCCTTGAGTCAACAAAAGGTTGACTTGATTGATCGATTGAAGAGCAGGGGGAGATAAAAGGAAGAAAGGAGTGAAAAAAAATCAGGTTTGCCACTCCGTGGGCAGAAATCACACCTGGAGCTGCATAGAGAAGGAATGGGAATCTATTCACACAGATTTGAAGATTACAAACAACGCAGCAATTGTGAAAGCATTGGAGGATGAAATAAACAATTCAGTTTTAGAATTATAAAACAGGACAATTGGTTATCCGAGGACACAAAATGACTTAAGCTTTCTCTAAAAAGAAAGAAAGAAAAAAAATGCCACCCACTTTGACAAACTGTCTGTGCTCTTATTGATGTTCAGTCATTGACTGAACATCAATAGTATTTCTAGCTTGTTACAAATGCGATTTCATGTTCTTTTTCTAAAATCACAACAATTGTTTGACAACACTGAGGAGGGCAGAAAATCTTAAATGAAAAAAGAGCAAGGTAGCACAGCACTCTACAAAGACCCCATTATATTTATAAAATCACTGTTTCTCAAGGAGAATAGTGGCAAACTGACAGCAACAAAACAGGGTCCAGAAAACAGCCTAGAAAAGACACTCAAGAGTGAAAAAGGCAGAGAGTGGTAGGCTAAAGCTTCCTCCAGATATCCCACTACTGAAGAGCAAAAACATCAAATGGATATTTGCACACTAAAATGAAACTAGATGCAAAATGCAGTAAACTCTTAAAGATCTTTGTCACAGGAGCAGCATCTGAGAAGTTAATAATCCACAGATTAGAGCAAGCAAGGAAGATTCTATTTCTGAGAGAAAGCATCTTTATAAATAATTGAATTTCTGAAATTTTGGCTTGGATATTTGTGCATAATCTCCCCTCTAGCATCCACGACAACAGAGTTAATCAAAGGTAGTTGTTGGTAGGGAAAGGTGACAGGGAGGGATTCACATCCTGCACTGTACCAATGCATATATGGATGACATGACAACTATGATGTCTACGCATGAAAAAGCTGCTTGCCAAATTCAATGACAACCCAAAATGAGGTGGGATGAAAGTAAAAGCATGGATGGATAGGCAATTCCCTTCATGACAGGCTTTAGGAGGATGGTAGAATGTTAACTATAGTGAAAAAAGAGCAGATTTGGGAGTTAAGACAAGAAGTGATGAAAAGTTTAGAGTGCACAGTAAGGTCATTTTTACCAAGAAAGTTCAGGGGGAAAGTGCCTACAGATCGGGCAGACGCTGATGTGGCCATTGACAGAATCTGATTTACTCATAATAATGGAAGTAGCTGGAGAAGATGATGAGTATGTTATATTTTAGGAAATAACTTGGAGGCCCCTGATATCCTTGATTTACCTCGATCAATCTAACTGGAGGACACCAAAGTAAACCTGTAGTTAACATTAACAGTGTAAAGACAACAAACAGTAAGCAATAAAGGACCTATTTTAGCAGCTGGGTGGAAATTAACCACCTAAAGAAGCACTTCAGCAAAAACAATATCTGTTTAGACACAGACACATTTAAAGGCAAGTGCAATGAGGCTGCAGAGGCCTTTGGGTCTGATGCAAGAAAGGCTGCACAGAACAGAGGGACACACACAAAAATGGGAACTGGTAGTGGAGAAAAACTGCTAAGATGAAGCAGCAAAGTGGTGGTTTTTCAGGCTAAGCAAGGACAATAGATGAACTGAGGAAGAGAGAAAAAGCTTAGCTAGTTATAAAATGCTTTGGGATATAGAGGCATATAGGATCATTTGTCATTTAAATCGCAATAGACAGCAGATATGGGACCACCACCTAGGGCTGGGTAATATATTGTTGTTATATCGATGTTGAGGTATTCAGTCAAAAATATTGTGATATTGATTTTGTCCATATCGCCCAGCCCTACCACCACCCGTACAGTTGGCAGACGCATTCTATATGTATTCTCTACCTTCAGAAATAGTTTGTCTCACCCGAAGACAGCACACTTGGTAGGTACTGTAAACAGAGACTTCATGCACTAAACTAGCCTTGCAGATGAACTTGAACAAGTTGAGAGAGAGTTATTAGCAAGTACCCACCACTTAGCGTAGTTAGGAGAAGGAGATTGGGAAATGTGAGCAGGCATAAGGCAGCAGCTTACAGCATGCCAGAGATAGTCAACACCAGACCAACACTTGATCTGTTATTCTGATCCGGTCAGATACAACAACAGAAGCTAGATCCTGTGGATTTGTAACTACATCCACTAATACTTTACTCTGGGAGTTAAAGATGTGAATCAATGAATGACCTGAAACGCACTGGCATTTGATAGAGTTCCACCAGGCTGAAGAGTTGGTGATACTGACAATGAATAACAGACTAGAGTCAAATGAGATTAAATAGTATGTATCCTAATGTGATGAACGAACACTTTGACTTGTTTGTAGTTTTATTAACTGCAAGAAACTGGAAGACAGATTTATTACTGATGCTGCTGGTCTGTATTTTTTTTACTTTAAATGATGCCCCATGTGTGAACGCATATGCATGTAGGCTACAAATGGTAGACTATGTTTCTTGTTTATATGAGAGATGTGTATAAATATGTATGTTTTTGGAATGTATGCTTATATCACACAGGTGTGTTTCCTTATGTCATTAAGTTTGCCTACACCTGATTATTGGCTACATCTGTGTTGAAGACTTCATGGAGTCAGGATGTCAGAGATGGAAAGGAGGGGAGGCGGTCCACTCTGGGGCTACTTCTGTCAGCATTTTTGTGAAAAAAAAAGAAAAAAGAAAAAAGAAAAAAAAGGACCAGAACCTCAATAAGGACAACAAACTCAATTGGGTTGAACCATATTTTTCTTCTACTTATAAAACTACATGAGGCTTATTTGTTTGAGCAACATATTTCAAATATGTCTGTTCTCAGCCATGTTTAACTCAGACTGCTTGACTGTTACTCTGCAGATCTTTAAAAAAAAAGGACACAAACTGTCTTCTGCATCATATATGGAAGGGATGGATTTTCTTGTCATAATACCAGTGCACCATATGTATATGACATTTTGACTTTTTTAATTTTCATAAAGTGACAGAGTTCTGCCCACATTATGAATACCTAACATTAGCTTTACACATAAGGTCCACTCTGAGCACCAACTTTCTGATGACATCACCTCTCATTCATTTTGATCTGAGATACACGTCTTCCTCTAATCTATATCCTCTTTGAGGATGTCACGTGTATGTACTGCATGCTGATGAAAGCTTTTTCCACGTCAGCAAAATGCATCAAATGCTAATTGGTGTCTTTGTCATTGCCCTGGGAGTTAGGGGTGGGAACATTATTCCCACATTCCCATCCATAATGGCCGGTACCAACATTGATATGCATATTCATATTCAATTTTTGCAACAACTGGAATACAAATGCAGGTGCAAAATAGCTTTTCAGACAGGTCTGTCTTAACATAATTATTTTGTAAACAAAAAAACATGTTCTGTCACTAATTTGACAGATGCATTTATGACACTCCTACAAAAAAAGGTCACAAAAATGACAAATTTAACAATCAGCCAAATATCAGCAGTAAAACTAATAATCTGACCAATATCGATATTACTTTTTAAAGCTGATATGGGGTGATACCGGTAGAGTGCTGATATATTGATCCATCCCTACTGAGAGTTAGAGATGTATGGTCACTCACAACAGGTCAGAAGGTCAGCTTCTGTATCAGCCGAAAAAGACACCCAGTGTCTCCTGTTGGAAAGTCCCCAGCTGGGGTCCAAAGCATGGAAACCTATCCCATGACCAAGACAAGAGCTTTATTTTTAACAATGGCAAAGCTGCAGAGGTAGAAGTGGCTCAGCATGCTAACTGCACCCACAAAACCTACACAAAGGCACAGACATGTCTTCTTATGTGGCTGGCGTGAAGCAATGACACCAAGGAGAGAGGACGTGCTTTCAATTTGTATACTCCAACTTCCTGCTCACTACTGCCCTGCACTATTATAAGCAGATCCATCATATGAGGCTGAATGGACACACTAACCCCTGTGATCCTTTGCCTTCCTTAAGTAGGAAGGTTCAGAGCAAGCAAACCAGGAAGGAAACCTGATATTTTATTTACATGCTTAGAAGGATCATGAGTTTGCCAAATTTACAGGTGGATCACTAAAGGTCCTGAGTGACGTGTTGCTAGGGTCATACCAGCGCTGACGTCTTCCATCTGGCGTGATTTTCTCTCTAAACTAAACAAAACTGCATGTATCAAGGCTTAATGAGCCATAAACGGTGTCTGGGCCCGTTAATTGCGTGTAACGCAAATTACTGGTTCATTACACAAATAACAGTTATCTAAATAGACAACGGTAGCAAACTTAAGTGACAGGTGCAACGGCAATCTCACCACACTGCGGCTTCCGCTTGTATCTCTCAGGGCCAGGCGAAACTCTCCCGCCCGGGTCGGGTCCATGCTGAGCTGTAAACGGAGAGCCTCGTTGCCCGCCCCGGGAAGGCAAAGTGGTCGAATCCCCGAATGGCACACCGAAACACGGACTGACATCAAAACGGTGTTGCAGCATGCCACCGTAGGCCCGCCGTACACGGTTTGGGACGAGGCGGGCACCGGGGCTGGAGCCCAGCCACCCGAGCTCAGTGCCATCTCCCCGACAGTTTAGGGACTGATATCCGAAGCCCCGCGATGGATAACCGCAGACCGTAGCGTGTGTTTGGTTTATAAGAGCTCCCCCTGTTTAAGCAAACTGCGGCTCATCACGGACAGGTTATAGTTTTTGTCTCCTCGCCAAACAAATTCCATATCTACTCGACTACACGGAGCGAAAGAAAAACAAAACAGGAAGTAGCCCAGTACGTCTTTTATTTATCTCCGGTGAGAAACCTGGTTGTGAAACATATCTGACACCAGGCGTAGCAAAATTCGTCAAAATGGAATTATGATAAAGAAACGAATAACAGAAAAGAGAGAAATAAAATTCAAAGTAAAAAAGAAAATAAATGAAAATAAAAATAAATAAATAAATCATGAAATGCTGTGACGTTGCTGTATTAAGTAGGTTTATAACCCAATAACTCAGTAATATATTGTATTTTTTTTTCTTGTTTTATTTGCATCTCTTTTAGCCGAAGTAATGTTGGTCTGATCAATTAATCAATCAATCAATCAGGTAATATCGCTAACAACGTTAATTAACTCTCTCTCTCTCTCTGTGAAAACACACACACACACACACACACACACACAAACACAAACAGATAGATAATATTTAAGTAAAAATAGCATTTGAACAATGTGTCTTTATAGCAACATCAGTAACTGAGTGAATAATGCTTCATTAAAAGACAGCCTGGCAGTAGCCTACCAGATGAAAGTTCCTTACTGTATAGTCATTTGTCTGTAGACTACACTGTCAGGGCACTTGTACAGAAATACCCAGACTGTTAATGAGGCACATATTAACACATTTCTTCCATGTATATCTTTAACTCGAAATCCACCTACGTGCAAAGGAAGAACTTGTGCAAGGGTGATCTTTTACTTGTGCCTTCACCTTACTTATACTGGCCACTGCGCTCAGGTGCCCTTCCAACTTAGACATTTCAGTCCTGGACTCATAAAAAAGTGAAGAGACAGTTAGAGAGATGCCTCTGCTGAGAGAGATCTGCCCAAGCCTGAGGTACCTCAGAAACTCAGAGGTTGCAGCCCTGAGGACACGAATCTGTCAGATCAAGGAGGAGCTCAGACAGGTAAGAAGATAGGATGTTAGAGATGTACGGCAAAGCATAGTAAATTTTACAACTTATAGTCTGAAATCTTGAACTTACAGCTATGATTCAACCTGTCCATTTTGTAGGGAGCAAGAAAGCCATATAAAGAAGTGATAGAGGTCTCCTGGGGTGACGCACACAGGGCAGGAGTGAAACCCTTGTCATTTGTACGACAGGTAATTTCTCTATCCACCCATTGACCTTCAAAGGCTGTTTTAGCTCCATTGACTCAGTCTTTGTCTTATTTTTCTGCCTGTGTGTGTCTTTATGTTGCTCAGTTACTTGCAGCATGCAGTTACCCACAGCTTGCCAACAGTCACAAACTGCCAGTGGATGTCAGGCAGAGGGCTCAGAGGCTGCTTGGGGCATGTGAAGGGAGTTTAGGTAATGACTGTCTATGTGCTGTCCAGGATGCTGAAAATGCATTAAAAGTTTGTTATTGTAGAAAAAATGTTTCAGGTGTCTCTCATCAGCCTGCTTTTTTAATTTTTTGCTTATCTGTCCTGTTTGCAAAAGTTTATGAGAAATGTTTGTCATTTTTGCAGGTTCATACAGTCCTCCTGGGGGTATTGAACTAATAAAAGACAGTGTCTCTAATTTCATATCACGACGAGATGGTGGGATTCCATCTTTCCCCCAAAATATTTACATCTCCTCAGGCTCCCAGGTGGCATTTGTGGTAAGAATCATTAATGCTGTTCCCACCCTTGTGCGTTTGTTCCAGCTATTGTCATCCCTCTGTAATGTATCACCACCACAACCATCACTGCTGTCGTCCCTTTCAAGTTAGCACAATCTTTTACTGTTTTCCTTGGCTTAGCACATCCTAACCGTCTTGGTGAACAGTCAGGGCTCGCCCCCAACAGGAGTGTTAACTCCAGTGCCGTCCTACCCGTCTGGAAACAGGGCTGTGGTGATGCTGGGAGGAGCCGTTGTGCCGTACCACCTAAATGAGGAACAAGGCTGGGAGCTGCAGATAGATGAGCTAGACAGAGCGCTGCAGTCTGCAAAGGGTGTCTGTCACCCTGCTGCGCTCTATGTGATCAATCCTGGAAATCCCACTGGTAATGAAAGTCCTAGCAGAATGGAAAGAACCTAAAAGTACAGTATATCTGTGGTGTCTTAATGCTTTGTTGTCTACAGGTCAAGTTCAAAGCAGAAAATCAATGGAAGAGGTGGTCCGCTTTGTTTCAGAGAGGAAGCTCTTCCTTATAGCGGATGAGGTGATTATCATTTATCCAGGCACAATAGGAATAAAAGTAACTGCAAATCACTGAAATAACTCTTGGATTTTTGCTCATTTCCCTCCCATAGGTGTATCAAGACAATGTGTTTGATCAGGAGAATGAGTTTGTCTCTTACAAGAGGGTTCTGGCTGAGATGGGACCTCCTCTTTCAGAGACAGTGGAGTTGGCTTCCCTCCACTCTGCATCCAAAGGCGTCACAGGAGAGTGAGTTCTTGGGTCCTGTGGTCGGATTCATAAATGTAATCTTAAGATAGATCTTAAGATAGGAAGTAACATAACAATCAACAGTACATAACAATTTTTGTACGTTCTAAAAAAAAAGGCTCTTAAGTGCAATCCCTCAATATTTTATTTGTAACAGTTTAATTTCTTGCAAATTTCTTTCATTTACTTACTTACAGACTTCTCAAAATAGGGCGTGAATTAATTATGACCAGTAGGCTTTAGGCTTATCATGACTGAGGCTAGGAGACTGAATTTAAATTGTCATTAATTAAAAAACAAACAAACAAACAAACAAACAAAAAAACATTTGTCAATGTTAATTCTGTCTACTAGGCAGTAGAAAACTTGGTTTGATATATATGGCCACAAATTCATTGTGTTGCATCACTAAATTCATCTGACTTATGTTTTCCTTAAATAAGGAAGTAATTATATGAAAAGATTAAACATTGGTTGTTGGTATTTGCCTAAGGCAGTAAGTGTAACTGTAAAATTTGCAGGCTTATTTCAGTAGACACGAGACAGGCCTACTTGGGCCAACACCAAACAAAGCTTTGCAATAAATGTTAATCTTAGTGTTAGGTGTAAGCAAGCCTTTGAACTATAACCTAATTGTCTAAAACTTGTTTAAATGTATGAATTTATGTATAAGACAGGGTTTAAGAAGGCTGTCTCAAAAGAAAAAAAAATCAACAACAAATTTGAAAACTTTCTTATTTCAGTACCATTCATTTGGAAGTCTGTTTTGTGGGCAGAAATGTCTTTGTTTTAATTTTTTTTAGATTAAATGGTAAACTTGAGAAGATTTTTTTTGAGGTTCCTTGAATCCAGCCCTGCTTTGGATTGTACAAAGTGCAGCAGCTGCATCAGTGGCTTTAGCCCCACTGTCTAAATGTGTACCTGCCTCTGCCTCCAGGTGTGGACTGCGTGGTGGATATGTCGAGCTGGTAAATCTGGACCCTGCTGTTATGAAGCACATCTACAATCTGTTCTCCATAGACAGCGCAGCTGTGACTGGTCAGGTTGCCATGGATGTGATGCTGAACCCCCCACAACCAGGGGATCCCTCATACCCACTGTATAATGAGGTGAATTACAGGCAGATGACAGTAATGCTATAAAGCCATCTCTGACCTAGTCTGTTGATCCAATAGCCTGCTTTTTCTTTAGAAACAAAACCTACAACCGTGCGCCCAGTTTGCACCATGCAACAAAAATAAATGATTTTTGTCATAAGAATCTGGAACCTGGAGAACTGCATGCCAAACATGGCTTTCCTTTGTTTTTGTTTTTTTTCCTCCCCTTCAGGAGACACAATACATCCGCAGATCGTGGGTTCACAATGTGAAGAGGGTTCATGAGGTTTTTAACAGCCTGCCGGGAATCAGCTGCCAACCAGTAAAAGGAGGTGGCTATACTTTCCCCAGACTGCATCTCCCACCGCGGGCCATTCAAAAAGCCAAGGTTAAAACACTATTTTGTAGAGCCAAGCGTACGCTGCAAAACTGAAAGAGCATTTCATATTAAAAAGAAAAAAAATAATCTACTCTTGTCTGGTGCATCACACAGAAAATATTTTAGACTTGACTATGTCTTTGGCTATTTTAGGAGGTAGGAATGCTGCCAGATTACTTCTACTGCATCCGACTGCTGGAGGAGACTGGGCTGTGTGTAGGTCCTGGCTGTGAGCATGGACAGAGGGAGGGCACCCACCATATCAGGTACAGTACATTGCACCGTTGTCGATGTCAACAGGATATCATTTGAGCATCATCGTTTTTAATACAGCTGTCACAAATACTCGTCTTCACTAAAAATAGAAATAACCCTATATACCCGTTCTCCAAGGGAGAATTTCATAGTTTACCTACATGTAGCCAATTGTATGATATGAATGGAGTGTAAATATCACACTTACAGTCCATCCCCCCTCCTGTCTGTCAGCAGATTTTGCATCATGACCTCCATGGATACTTTGGAGGAAGTGCTGAGACGCCTGGCCAGCTTCCACATACAGTTTATGGAGGACTTCTCTTGAACAGAGCAAATAAACGAAAACTTCTCAAACTTAAATTTGTATTACATTTGTTTTCTTTCACAATCCCATTTCTCTGCAATTCTCAAATTTGTGTGTTAATGAAATGTGCACATAATCAACGAATCTGACCAGTTGCTTCATATTGGTATTTTGAATATTTATTACAATAAATATGTTTCTTCATACAATCTATTTTGACGGCCTTTGGCCAGAGGCATCCTTTGTCTTGGTACTCATTAACAGAGTGAAATTCAACTTCTGCTTTTCAGAAAGCAAATAATCACAGTCCAAATCCAGTCAAACAGATGGATTTTCTCATGCCATATGGAGTTCGTCATGTGCCACAGTAATATTTACAGAGGCAGACAATAGTCCATTTTGGACTCTTCCACAATCCTGATTAATCTAGAGCATATTGTGCCATAATAAATGAGAAGTGCATTAAAATTTTTGTGCAACCATTCACATTCCCAGTATTTTTTCCATGTCCTCTACCTCTCTGCATAAGATTAAGGAACATACTGACTGCTAGTTTGTTTGGCCTTGGGTAAATTCTAAATACAATAAATAACACAGTCCAAAAAAAAAGAAAAAAAAACACAACATGTAGTCAGTGCCTCAATTCAATTAAAGTCATCAGTCCACCTCACTGTCGCTGTTGTGTGTCTCAGTAAAAGGATTTGAGTCTGTATTGTTGAGCAGCTCCACAAGTAACGAGATGAGCTCGCTATCCTGAGAGGAGTTGTTGATGATGTTGTTGGGATTGCTGAGGTTGCGGTACAGCATGGTTTGAACGGAGGTGCGAAGCTCCCACAGCAGCTCCCAGGTCTCAGATGACAGCTCACAGCGCACCAGAGAGCGACCAGGAAGTGACACCTCCACCCGGTCTCCGCTCACTGAGACAAAGTGAGGGGGAAGGAGGTTATTTATGAAGAGAGAGAGAAAAAAAACAAACTCAAAACAATCCTCATTTCATGGAGTTATAAATAATCCTAATCACCTTATTTTCTACTGCTCTAACATGTAATACTGTATTTTTTATATTATTTTTGTGGTTTTTATAAGTCTCTGGTTCTTTCAATGCTGTTTTATAAACCTTTTTCACAGCAGCCATTTTGACATGAATAGCAAACACAGGTGTGACATCACTAATGACATTAATGAACGTTCTGTTCCATTCAGGTCTAATAGAGCCAGGGTCCTGCTATTGTTCCTGCTGGCTCATTGGAAAGACTCTGACTTAAATGGAACACCTGTACTTGCCCTACTATTTCATGTCAAAATGGCTGCTGAGAAAAAGGTCTATTGTTTCACTGTTACTATAAAATATACTGAGACACTTTGGTATGATATTGCACTTCAAATACACCTTTATTTGATTTTACACTGTGATACCAATACCACAGCACTTTAGTGTTTACAAGGTTGAGTTTTTAAAGTTGGCATAGTGTCAGTCTGATCATGCATCGCTTCACACATCACCTTTCCACTCGGGCACCTAGAAACTGTAGTGAACTTGTTAAACACGTGTAGTACGAAAAAAAAGCCAACTTTATGGAAAGCAGTGAATTTCCTACCTGTCTCTGTGATGTCACAGTCTGTGAACAGCAGCAGGGCGAGAGGGTGGACGGCCGAGGAGTCTCTGATGAACACGTTACCGTTAGACTTGACTGCACTGAAGAAGGTCAGCCAGCGACTAGGGAGCTCCTTTCCTCTGCAACACAGAGGAAGATGTAAAGATCAATCACATACATATTAGCAACACAATACACTGTAAGTGAATATAAGAACAACTCAAAACCTGTTGACTGTGGTTCTGTGAAGCAGCACTGGTCCACTGAATGTGCGGTAACACAGAGTATTGGGGCGAAAGCGCCCTCCTTTGGTCACCATTCCTTTCTTCGCCTAGAATACAAACAAGTAGTTAGTGCATCATCACAATATATCTGACAATGCTTTTCATCAGCTGCAATATATATTTACACTATGTATTGTCAATGGTCACTTGAGGATATTAATCAAGATATATAGGCAACAGGTGCAACTTAACTCGTGCTTTTCCCAAACAGGTTGACTCTTTGATGGACTCTAAGTTGTAATTTTCAATTTTAATCTGCCTCAGTTCGTCCTGGCAATATTTATATTTTCATGATTTTATGTAAGTGAATATATTGTTTCATTTCTGTTGAGTGTTCTTTCTTCTGGCAACATCCATTTTTTTCTTGTTATTTTTGTGGTTCTGCCTCTTGGTTAGGTCAAATTTGGGATTCTGAATCTCAATGTGTTTATACCTGGTTAAATAATAATAATAATAACAACTAGATCTGTGGACTGTATGAGGCATTAATTCAAATAAAGCCTACACAGTAGGAAGTTGGCATGTACCTGGATGAGGTTGGGATAGAGGCCAGCCAGCAGCACGGCCTTCAGCAGCTCGTCCTCGTTGCTGTGTTGGTTGTAGAGAGCAAAGTGCTGCTGGCACGAGCTAGCACGAGACACCAGCTCTGCCTCATACAGGTTCTCACTGAACTGAGAGATGAGACCTGCAACACCATGTCACCATGACAACAAAAATCGCTTAATTAACATGTAAAGGTCAGCGGGACATGCTGCTGACAAGTTGCAGCAATCATACAACGTCTACACCAGAGTGAGTGCGCATCAAACTTCAAGCAGCCTAATCACCTTCATCTTCTTCTATGTCCCAGTGACTTGGCAACATTTTCATTCAAATATAGAGGAGCTGCTTTATGGTATTTGTATAGAGTCACCATTTCTTCATCTCTGTCCACCAACAAAAAACAACTCAAACAAACTCAATAAATTCTCTATTTCATAACTGAACAAACACTATGTATATATGTACTTTTTAAAAAAGTTTGTGTTCTCATTTGCTTTCCTCATCTTTTGCTGTTGTATAGTACTATTGATGTATTTCCCAGTGCTATCTTTTTTGTTTTATCTTATATGTGCAAGAAAACAGATAAAAAATAAATAAACTAACCGTTGATGAATCGAAGGCTGGCCCCAGACAGAGTGTGTGTGTCCAGATATTCTTGCCTGTCCTGTCTGTCTCCTTCCTGCTGAGCTCTCCTCCAGCCCAACACGGCCCGACTGAACACCAAGTAGTCACTGTAGCTAGAGCCGCTCAGAGCCTCTTTAGCCTGGACAAAAAGAGCACAGGGACAAAGGATGAAAACACGATGAAATGATCAATATTACAGTATTATCAGGAACAGGCAAGGGTAAATATGTGTCTCACCTGGCTGACAAGCGCTCTGTTCTGCAGGCTGTTGTGGAACGGATCTCTGGTCAGACAGGCGGCTACAGACAGCAAGGGCAGAACGCATCGGAACAGGGCACCCAGTACCAGCACTTTGCCCAGCCGTGGGTCACATGACATGCAGGCCACACGCTCTCCCAAGGGTGTCAGGGTTTCTGTCTTGTCCAGAACACCTGCAAGAGGGAGATGTATTGACAACACTGAGGAAATTTAACCTGAATAGAACCATATATGCAAACTACATAAATCTACATAAAATCGTCACCACAGAGTATGAGCAGCTGTGAATGACTCACCGATGTCTTGTAGATTGCAAACTGCATCTCTCACTGCCTCTGGCTCTGGACTCTCCAGGACTTGTGATAAGAAATCTACAGCCTTCACACACAAAAAAGGCATGCCTGTTATTTAACATGGTCAGAAAGCAAAAAAAGACACTATTTAATGAGATAAAGTGCTATCTAACCTCCTTGACCATTGCTCTCTCTGTTTACCTTGCAGTTGGGACTGTGGATTTTGGCCTGCACTACCAGGCTCTCCAGCGGGGTGCGCAGGATCTCAGGAATGGGGAAGGTAGTCATGGATTCCAGGTGTTTCCGTGGGAACAGGTGATAGGCGTGTCCTGGCTGGCATCGCCCTGCTCTTCCTCTTCGCTGCGTGACGTTGGAGCGTGAGATCCATACTGTGTCCAGACAGGAGACCTGGAAAAGATTAGGAAACAGGCTGGATTACTACTGAATTTTTATTATTTTATACATTTCCATCTGAAAATGTCCATACAGTGCTAGCTTAATTTTTGCAGATCTGAAATGCAAAACAATAGTTACATGCAATGACACCAACCTTTGTCCGTGGGTCATAATTCTGCTCCTTGTGAGTTCCCAAATCCACCACGTGCACAATGTCATCTATGGTGATGGAGGTCTCAGCAATGTTAGTGGCTAGGACAATCTTCCTTTGGCCCATATCAGGGTGCTGGAACACTGCCTGCTGGTCTGCCACTGACAAACTGGAGTGCACTAAGAGGAGAAAAGAAGAAAATGCTAAATATGTTCTGTCAGTGGAGAGAAATCCTTATGCTGTACTTGTAAGACAAAAAAAGAGGGGCCTTTATAAGCTTATCTGTCCTCTCTTACATGGTAGGATCATCTGTGCGCCTGAAGAAAAATGGGGCTTCCCCTCCAGTTTCTCTTGAACTGCTCTGATGTCTTGCCACCCAGGGAGGAAACACAGCACTGCACCTGAAGCATGAGGGGAAAAGGTGTTGGACGTACATGATGGAGACCATCCACATCAATGCCGTCAAAATTATTTTCAGCATCATCAACAACAATGTCGAGTGAGAAGTAAAGGAATAATTACCTGGCTCGCCATATCTGTCAATGTACTCGATTACATCCGCCACTAAATCCAGGTCTGGCGTGGCCTCTTCTCTTCCCTCCTTAACCAATAGCACAAAATAAGATAGAAAAGTTTTTTTAAAGTTGAAAATTGGTTAAAAAAAACTTGCACACAACAGACCCCTGAGCAGGCTGAAACTGAAGGTAATGCATTGAATGATACCAACTGAAAACTAAGACCCCAAATTAGCCACAGACAGTTTGAGAGTCTTACCTGTCTCTCCGGCTGCACCTCCACTGGGGGTGGAGGTGGGCGTCCCATCTCTCTCAGAACCTCCTCCAGGTACCTATCCTGGACTGGGTGCATGAACCCAGGCACCTTTACAATCGGGCAGCCCCCAAAGTACTGCGCCAGCCTTTCGTTGTCCCCGGTGGCGCTCATCAGCACCACACGAAGGTCAGGGTTCTCCTTGATACAAGAGCGAAGCAGGGCCAACAGCAAGTCTGTGTTTATGTCTCTCTCGTGGACCTCATCCACGACCACATGGCTGACCCCCTTCAGAGAGGGGTTCCCCTGCAGCTTCCTCAGCAGGACACCCACTGTGAGGAACAGCAAGGCGCCTCCACTCCGCTCTGGGGGACGGCTCTCAAGTCTCACCTGGGCACAGAGAAGATTGTTGATTTGCAACATGGGGTGAAGAGTTTGGCACATTTCTTAGGATTATCAACTGTTGCAAGTTAAGTCAAACCCAAGATAAGGCTGTACCAGACTCAGAATTTCCTCAGTTGAATCAAAGTCACAAGCTTTCTGGGAATCAGAAAATGTACTGGCACAAGTTTCAGTTTTAATAGACCACCTTAATAATAACTAAAGCAATCATAATCAATTATAATCAAATGCAGCATGGTCATACAAACATAATTTGAGTATTTAAACTGTATAAAATTCAAGGAAAGATGCATAAACATTTTAATTGCAGGCCAATTTGAACTGCGGGAATTAATGTGTCACTTTGCTCACATCAGCTATGCCTGTTGCTCACCTGATAGCCCACTGAGTGTTTCAGAGCTGGGCCCATCTCATGGGCAACACGATGGGCCACTGACACAGCACTGATGCGACGTGGCTGGGTGACCAGGATGTTACATTCTGCCCCGTTTCCTCCTCTCACTTGCTCCTCCAGCAGGAAGCGGGGAATCCGAGTTGTTTTGCCGCATCCCGTCTCACCTGCGATCACAACCACCCTGGAGGACTCCACTGCTGAGACCACACTCTGGTGGTGGGCGTCGACCGGGAGCTCCACCCTCAGCACAGGGTTTGCTCTTTCCCATTCCTCCTGCAGACGGAGGTTGAGCTGCTGGGCCTGCTGGGTAGAGAGGGGTCTGTACGGCCGGCCCGTTATGGCATCTGTCACCAAGTCCTCCTCTTCCTCCTCCTCCTGGTTTACTGTCTGCTGCCCTGTCTGCTCTTCTTCTTCCCACACTTTCTGCATTTCTGCTGCCACTGGGTACTGTCATTTAAAAGCCAAGGCATTAGACTTGCAATCAAATTGCATACTTAAAGGAACCTACAACACAAAAAACAATTATTTTCCAACTTAGTCCTAGTACAATCCATCCATCCAGACAGTTTCAATGTGATTTGGCAAAGTGTCCAGTCTGCTACCATCTTCCATTTCTACTGGCATCCCAATAATATAAGTTTGGATGGGTATTTGTTTGTGGAGTAAACTGTATCTGTCCGCCCCGAATCTGGACTCTTTGGAGGCAGATAGATACAGTTTGCCAAAGTGTTCTTCAACAGGAAATAGTTCCCAACAAAACTCTTCACTCTTTAGGGCTGTGGATTATGCTGTGTGTGTGTGCCATTGTTTTTTTTGGAGAGAGCTGTTGCCCTGTGCTGAGTTTCTCCATGTGTACATTTTTGACACTTATTGGCGTGCCAGGAGACAGGGAAGATTGCTGCAGACTGGAAACCTAGCCAAATCACAGATGAACTACCTGGATGGATGGACTGCACAAGGATATGTGGGAAAATGTCTTTTTGTATTTTGGGTTAACTGTTCCTTTAATTAACAAGCTCTAAATTTCCATCCATATCTCATGTTAAAGGGGGAACTGACCTGTGTGAGGTACTCCCTCATGCGCTCTTCCAGGTGGTCTGGGATTTCCAGTGGAAAGGGCCGCCTGTCCCTCTCTCCTGCCTCCTTAACTTGCTCACAGTGGTACTTGGCATGAGTCAGCGGGTTGTTGTCCTGGTCTAGTAACTCCAGCTCCTGGAGCAGGTAACATGATTTGTATTTTAACACACCTTTGAAGACACCCATCACTCCCGACTCCCATTACCCCCCGCCAAGAAAACAGTGAATATTTAATGGTGACATCTTGCTGCAACATTAAACTGTTTCTCCCTAAGTGATATCCTCCTGGCTTACACTTTTGAATGATCCTTCACCTTATGTCCTGCCCCATCATCCCATTATAACAGGAAAAACATAAAATCGCGTAAGTATAGATGCCATTTCACAGATTCTATAACATGTAAGAACATCATAACAGCTTTCAATATTCATCCTTACCTTGAGTTTCATGCAGGCAAGAGCTGCAGCTCTCTTCTCTGCTAACACTCTATTGCCGGCCGTAGCTGTGAACGTCATCTCCTCTGGCCAGTGCAGCGTCAGTTCACACCTCTTCAGCTTCCCTCCCATTGTTCTGAACTGAATTAGCTCCTGCAGTCACAGAAGATGAGGGCAAAAATGCGACTAGATTAGAATACAGGCTCAGTAGATTGTAGCTCTTATAGTAAAAGGGATGAAAGCCACTGACCCTGATTCTGTTGGGTGATGTGGCCACCTGGACGACTCTGGTCAGGAGAGATTTAGGTTGTGGAAACAGGGAAAGAGCTTCAAAGAGGCTGGAAGTATCTTCTGATAAAGCCAGGGATCCATTTTGTTTATATCCTTTAGCTCTAGCTACATGTGCATTATTAGTCCAGGTGTCATCCTCAGCATCATACAAAGGCGATAGGGGCGCTCCTCTTCCACGGCCAGCTTTCTTTCGAGGCATCTGATTGTTTGGTCCAAGCAAACCCAGTTCCTATGCACAGTGCGGAACAGCAAATCAATATGAAGTAGGATCAAATGTTCTGTGGAAATATGTATTTCATATTTACACAGAATAGTTTACCTTCAGTTTGAGACAAGCGGCAGCAGCAGCCAATCGTTCTGCATCACTCTTCTTAGAGGCATAGCCCTCCATCTCAAATCTACTGGGCCATTGCACTGTGACAGTGGCTCTCTGCAGAAACAAAGCACACCAACTTACAATCCAAAAGTCATTTGACAAAGAAGGGGGGTAAGACAGATTAGGCAGACTAGGTGCTGCACGCAGATGGTGGTTGATGAATCATTCTTTAATTCTTTATTAATATCTATCATTTTCAGTAGACATCATTTTCATCAGCCCTGACCTTGAGCCCTGCCTGCTCTGTGCAGGTGTACTGGATGAACTGCGACAGGTCGCTCACTCCCAGTGAACGGGAGATGGTGTTATTCAACAGGGTCTTCGGTTCAGGGAACTCCTTCAGCAGATTTGAGTCACCTAGAAAATAATATCAAAACTGTAACGACAGGGCCGCTGATATTTTCAAAAACGGTCTTCACAATGAACAGCATTAGACGGGAATAACCCCAAAATACAAACATAAGTGGTATATTTTACGCAATGGATGTCCTTGAGGTTGCATATCTACAGCTACAGAGCCATGTCGCCTACTCACCTCGTTTTAACTGGGAAGACGATGTCCCGTGGTCCTGAGAGTCTCGAGCTTTTGTCTTATAATTTCGCACATATTTACTCCAGTTTGACCCAGCTTTGCCTCCAGCATCAACGCATTTCCCAAGGTTGCACAAGGCTCTCAGTCGCACGAGTAAAACACCGGGTAGCGCCATCTTTAAACTACAAATTTCTTCTACTGCGCACCCGCTCTCTTCCTTGGTGACCGCTGCTGGCTGACAGAACAGCGCCACCCAGAGGCCTGGAGTATACAAATTTATGTTTCCTGGACATATGGGATTTAAAAAAACTCTCAAAACGACTCATACAAGTAAACAAATAGAGTATGGATAAAATATGGAATATGAATAATATTTCAATGAGAAATAGGGCATTTCATCTTTGAAATGCCTCAACCGTCTTCTCATACAAATGGCACAGTATGATTTCCAGCTATTATCTTTCTTCTGTCTTGGTACACAGTACACCATCTGGAGAATGGGAGGAAAGATCCCAGGCAGTGTCTGGTGTTGCCTGGACTGCTGCCCATAAATAGCTGTGCAAGGTAAGCCAATTCATTCAGGTGAATAAGAGATGGAACGGGCACTTGTCCTCCTCCTGGTAGTCACAACTGGTGAGTTAACATAAAACACATTTTGTTTAATGGTTAGGAGTTATTGTCTGAGGTAGTCTGACATTTATCATTTAGCCACTGACAGATGACCATATCCTGAGCCTGTGGTCACCCTGTGCGTTGTGAGGAGCACATCACTCTTCTATCATTGTCTTGCAGTGTCTGGCTGTGGTGAGCCCAGTTACCGGCCCAGCACCAGCCGGGTGGTGAATGGGGAAGAAGCTCGTCCGTATAGCTGGCCATGGCAGGTACACGTCAGTGCAAACCCCCATCTATGGATGTGAATATGGCGATTTTTTTTTTTAACAAGCTTATATGAGCCCAGGAAATCCATAAAAATGTGAGCAGGGTGGCAGTGTTGACCTGGTGATCATACTGTCCTGTAACTAAAAGGTCATAGGCTTGAACCCTGTACCAGATGTGTCCTGACCAAGTGTCTTTGACCATGACACTTAACCCTTATTGCCTTACCTACTGTAAATCGCTTTGGATTGTTATCCAGAGCAACTTACAGCAATTACATGTTAATGATGTAAAATGATCTACCAGATGAAAAATAAAACAATAAAAAACAGTAATAACAAAAAACTCAAAATTATATGGATGTCAATTAGAAAACACCTAGAACAATATAGCAGTATTTCATAAAAAAAAAGAACTGAAATAGTATGGTTATGCTATTAAATATTAATCCAAAAAGAAATGATTCTGAACAAGTGTAACTTTTTTTTTTCATCTAATTTATAAATGATCTTTGAACTATTTTTTTTTTTTTTTTACTTTTAGGTCTCTTTGGAGTCTTTCTTCCCCACTTGTGGAGGAACACTCATCGCTCCTAACTGGGTCTTAACTGCTGCACACTGCATCACGTGAGCAAATATTTATTGATATTCACATCTTACTACCATTGCCTGAAAACTGAAAATAAAAGGGGCTTGAGAGAATGGTCCATGTTGGTTTATCCTGCAGCGATCACCTAACATTTCTAGACCAGGAAGAGTCAGCTGAACCAGAAATAAAGGGTGCCCACAGCACTAAAGGATTGTGAATTCACTGCAAAACAACACAAATGAATGGTCATAACAAGTTACTGTATTCTTTGTACTTCTTTTTTTTTTTTTTTTTTTTTTAATTCAGGTTCCACACATACAGGGTGGTTCTTGCCGAGCATGACATGGACAAGGACGAGGGACCTGAACAGTCCATTATGGTGGAAAAGATGTTTCTCCATCCAAAATGGAACGACAACTGTGTCTCTTGTGGGTAGGCTGCCATCTTTTCTGGACAAAATCAAGATCTGGTTTACATGACTGTTGGATCAGAATGGAAAAAGAGTTGAGAAACAAATAGTTCGCAACGTGATAATGTAAATACGTCCTTGAAAAAAGTGCTTACCCTGAGAATTTCTGTGGACAAGCAGCTGAGTAAATAAAGTTTTGTGAATACACTTTACCCTATAGACAAGTGTGCACTCTACAGAGTAAGTATTGAAACTTGCTAATAGAATAAAACTATATATTTATTTTTCACATATTTTTTTCTATTTTGTTTTATCTAGGAATGACATTGCCCTTCTGAAGCTGGAGAAGAGTGCTGTTATCAATGACAAAGTCCAGTTGGCATGCCTGCCACAGCATGGCGCTGCCCTCGCCCACAACCAGCCCTGCTACGTCACGGGCTGGGGTCGCCTCTACTGTAAGACCCACTGCCAAGTCTGACACCATCACATTTCACATTAGATGCAGCACACAATAAGTGTGAACACCTTACATCACAGTTTTATGATTTCAATCTTTTTCACTGTCTTGAAACCTGTAAGGATGTGTCTATTTAAATACTTTGCAGTTATTATAAATATCTGAAAATGAATGTCCTTTTCTCTCAGCTGGTGGGCCCCAAGCAACCAAACTACAGCAGGCTCTACTTCCTGTGGTGGAGCACAGCGTCTGTGGGCAGAGTGACTGGTGGGGCAGCTCAGCGAAGACAACAATGGTTTGTGCAGGAGGAGAGAGCAAGTCCGCATGCCATGTGAGTGACTAGAGTTAGGTGATAGATCAATATTATATCAATATCCTGATATACATCATCTGGGATTTTGGATATCATAATATTGTAATAAGGTTTTAGTGCTGTCCTTTCCTGGTTTTAAAACCTGCATTACAGCAAAAGGATGCAATTATTATTGCGGTTACCAGACTTTTAGCTGTTCTGGTTTTGGCCTTTATCTGCCTGATCATCATATTAATTTTATTAATGATTGTTTACCAAACATTTCTTGTGTGTAAACACCTTGGGAAACCAATAGTCATCCCTACAACTTCATCAAAATATCAATATCCAGATATCTGGCTAAAGATATTATATTTGATATTGTCCGGCCCTGAGCAACATAAAGTCTCAAACCAATAATTTGGAAGATCATGCAATGTGCTTTTACATGGGCATCATCTTGACTGCTTTATTTTAAAAGTGTTAGCACTTGTTTCCAACATGGTCCTTGATGGAGCACAAATGTCATGCACATGCGTCCCACAGGGTGACTCTGGAGGCCCTCTCAACTGTCAGGGCAGAGATGGGAGATGGTACGTCCAAGGCGTGACCAGTTTTGTGGATGGGCGTGGCTGTAACACCCCTCAGAAGCCCACAGTCTTTACCCGTGTGGCCTCTTTCATCCCCTGGATCACTGAGGTAAGAACTCATGCTTAGCTACTGTACATCAAGCCACACAGCATGTCAATGGACTCGTCAAAAGCACAGTCAGTGGTGTTTTTAATTTATTTTTTTTTTATTTTAAAGTTAACTTTGTTTTATTTCTTTGCAGACAATGGCTCAAAACTGAAGAGGTTTCGAATCAGCAGTGATTATGCAATAAAAGCACTTATCTGAATCTATTGGTCCTGTATTTTGTCAACATGAATAATAAACAAAATCATTATATAAAAGATCAACTTCTTACATTAAGAAATACATGAATCCCAACATATATTTAACATGGTAAACATTTTAAATGCTCATTACATGAGTAAAGCATATTCCCACAAGTGGTGAAAAGCTTGCCCTTTTACTGGCTCTATTACATTTTTTTTTTATTTATTTTTACAACGAATTGAAGACCTTATTTTTTTTATAGTCAAATTATGAGCTTATTTGAAGCTGTGCATCAAACTGTAAATGGTTTGTTTAGCCTTTATTTGTGCGATTTGAAAGCAGACTAAAATGCAATTGTAGATTACCATGAAGATTATTATCGTGCAGAGCAGTATTTTTCGAGGATCGGTATGTACAGACATTACGGACGGACTCAAAACAATTCTGGCTTGAGATGTGACTTAGCTCTTTTTCTGACTTTGAAAATGAACAATCAAGGAAAACACCGAAGATGCTGAATGTCCTAAAAGTAAGGGTGAACAACTTCGATCATACATGATATCCCACTATGGGACATTCCACAAGCATGCCTTTATTCAGCAGCCTTTACTTTACCTCATATCTCTGTAAATCATCACAAATGCTCATGGGTCTGAGGGCATCCAGGTGAAAAAGTCTATGTCTTGCAGCTCCTCGGGTAAGTACTGCTGGTCCACAGGGGAGCTAAAGGCTGGGTTATATTTGTATCCTTTAGCATAGCCCAGGTCCTTCATTAACTTGGTGGGGGCATTGCGAAGGTGCAGGGGGACAGAAGGCAGGGGGCCTTTGTGGTTCCTCAGACAGGCCTTCACGTTACGGTAGGCACTGTAGATCTCCACAGATTTGGGTGCCCTTGCCAGATAAACTACACACTGAGCAAGGATCACCTGTTGAGCAAAAGAGGAATAAAAAGGGTGTGTGTGTGATTGTTTAACAATGAAGTCATGATATCTGTGTCAGAAAACTTGGGAAATAAATGATCATTGACTGGTCAGTTTTACCTCACATTCAGGCATCCCAATGAAGTGACAGGCCTGGAAGGCAGACACAGCTTGAGGAAGGGCGGAGGGATCTGCCAAACCTGGCCAAAAGACACAACATCCAGTCAAACTCACTCAAACAATGATACACTTCCATACTTCAAACTTCCATATCTTTTTCATGTCTCTGCTGTCCAATCATTTCACTTTCTGTCCTATGTTGACCTGCTTAAGCCGACTAGGCCAAAGTTACTGTTCCCAGGAGTGATACAGTAGCTGCTGCTGCATGTTTGTTTACATAATAGAATCATAATTAGAAATTGGCTCGTCAGCGACAGTTGGACGTTTTTAGTTTCACCTTACTTATGAAAACAGAATGTCCCTTCTCACAATATTAGCAGACTGCGCAGTAATAATATCCCTGAAACATCATGTCCCGGAATATTATGGATTTCCCCTGACCGTCACCGTGTCCACTGCCGCTGATCCTGGCTGTGAATGTGGTAATCTTTTTAAATTTTCTGTGTGCATTCATGACAACTAGGGGAACAACCCTGATGATGACGGTGATCCCATGACCTCTCCACCATCCGCCATCAGATCAGACTTTCAATTTGTCAACAAAGATTCAAGATTCTGGTCATTTTGAGGATACAGCCTGCTGTCAATAACTGACAGCACGTCTAGTTACTGTTATGCAGTCCATCCTGTGCACTGCTGAACTGCATTCAATTATTACTGAAAACAGATAATGCTATGTCTAATTCCACATACCCACATCCTCGCTGGCGAAGCGGACCAGTCTGCGAGCCACATAAAGGGGATCCTCGCCGCCCTCGAGCATGCGGCCCAGCCAGTAGAGAGAGGCATTCTCATGGGAGCCCCTCATGGACTTGTGCAGTGCTGAGATACAGTTGTAGTGCTCCTCACCTTTGTGTGACGCACACAGACAGACACACACAGCGGGTGGGGTACAAAACGAAGATGCATCATTCTTCAGATGGCAAAATATTTTAATCGGTCTAACTCTTCACCACGGTCTCCAGAACTATCTCAATAATGATAACAATAATAGTGAAGAGTTCATCACTACTTAATTATATGTTGCATATACGTAATTTTATGGATACGGATATAATCACATTACTACAATGAATGGTGTACAGTGTAATTCTGTAATCCTTCAGAGATCCTCAATCCAGGCTCACCATACCAGTCCAGATTGTTTGCCTTAAGACCAACAGTGTCAAAAAATGACAACTGATGTGAGAATGATGAATGATATAATGACTTGCAATGCTGGTTCCATTAAGATCATTAGTCAAGCTGAGGGGACGTTTCATCACCCTGTGAAGCAAGGAACAATAAATCTGGACCTTTGGGACAGCTGAGTGTTGCATAATAGGACAGCATGAAGGACGGGTAAAGTCTTTGATGGAATGAGAGGGAGTAATCCATGGAGGAGGCATGTATTGTGCCAAAGTGTTCGGACTAATGTGTTTATCACATCCCACCCTCTCCAACTAAATACAAAGATACTTGGTGCTCTCAGACGCATGACTGAGAGCTACTTTAACTTTAAAACGTCCACCTGTTAACACCAATCTGCTGAGGTAGCATTATGTTGTTGTAACTTCGAGAATCACTGAAAAAAAATACTGAATTCAAATGCTAATTTAGCTACAGTTATAAAATCATCAAACTACTTTCTTGTATGTTAACCTACTGCATATCAACCTAGTGCTGGCTCATGCTTGTGTTACTTCTACTGTACTGCGTGATGTAGGGCTCTGCATGACCTAAGAGCGCGTACTGATTCCCTAAAGCTGTATGCATTGCAAAAAGCATTTAACTTCAACAAATGAACCAACAAAAACACAGCACCCGGTTCTTAAGGAAGTGCTCCAGAATTTTTAATAAACAATGAGCATGACTAAAAACATGTCCAGATTAAACAGATAGTTTACTTACCTTATAATAACTATATTTATGCATTTCCTATGAAAGAGTCATGAAAGTTATACGTCAGTTGTGATTTGAGCCGTAATTTATGGTGAGAATATTATTGTCAAGTATTACAATGAAGACTCAGAGGATGTCTGTAATGTGGATCTGTCACAATGTGTTTATGTAGAAAAATAAATTTGTGGATAAATCTGATTTTTAAATAACTTGGCGCACCGGTGATGAGAGGCCATTTTTCATTAAAACAACCTCCCAGGGTTCACTGACAGCTTTAGCAAATGTGAATATATTTATATTATTAGAAATTAAAACAATACAATGGATGATGTAACATTTTTAAATGGTGGAATCTCTTAACTCTCCATTAGACTGCTAATTGAAATATTATATTGTGAATAGCAGGTTAAAAGTGCTTTTGTGGCTCCTCTGACAATAAAATGCATGACTAGCTTTTCAGGTTATTCACCCGGTAATCTGGAAAGAGCTGGGAGCCAAACGAAGGGTCCCTGACCAGGGACTGGATTTCAAGGCAAGAAAGACTAGCTTCCCAATTAAGGGCAAATGACTAAGTGTACAAAGCCCTGGACTGACACATTCTGGTTAATGCTGTGTGGATGGAAGTGATACTTGGACAACATTCGTTCACACAGCAACATAGTGACATCAACAGAATATCACTGCTGCTGAGTCAGCATCAGGAGGGTGTACTGAAAGACTAGAGGTGTGTTTTGGGGCTTTGGGAATATGGTGCTACTTGGCAAGGAAAGTTATGTTGAGATAACAGACACAGCTGAAATTCAGCCCACTGCCCCACAAACACCTGTGAGTCACAACAGAAATATTTGATCTGTCTGCATCTTTGGCCTGTCATGTAACACAGCTGTAGAATCTGAACAGAACGACTTCAAATGCTTCATATACTTTTACCAAATGAATAAAATCATGAAAACATAATTTCCCTTGAATCAGGTCTAGGGGAATTCTCTCTTGTATGCTTGGGCTTAGCTGGTTTTAATATTTGGTCTTACCTGCTTTATCATAGAGGATATGGGACCTCTGAAGACCCTCCTTGACATGCTCCTCCTGCACCAGGATGTCCTGAAGTGAACCGTCCTGTGCTGACGGGTTGGACCGGGCCAAACCCACCCGAGCCTGAACAGCCAGTTGGAGACCGTTCAGTCCTGCCCTGGCATCTCCATCACACAGGTGGGCTATGGTGTCCAGAGCTTTCTGTTCAATGTAAATCTTTGGCCTAGAGACAAAAAAAAACAACAACAAAAAACAAAAAAACAAAACAATGCTTTTTATAGTAAAGCAAGAAACAACAAGGAACAATAATCTGAATCAAACTGCTTACATATGCCATTAAAACTAGAGTTCATATGGTCATTAAAAGTCAATAAATCTGAGAATACAATTTCCAGGCCATGGAAAAGTTATGGAAAATTTTATAAAAGGTTAGGAAAAGTCACAGAAATCTGACTAAAGCCGCATCAATTCTTTTAACGTCTGATTATCCATTGTGGTGGCACTTTAGGGTTTCTGTTGTGTGTTTTCATGAATCAGTTTGTGTCAGTCTGGTGAACAAAGTTGAACATAGCTTATCTTATCTCTGTAAGTAAATACTGTCCACATTTTTGGCCAAACCAGTTTTAAGTTGTGTTGTTTTAGCTTGGACTGGCTTGTTAAAACACACCTTTTCAGTGGCAACTCTAAAAAAAATCTTTTGAGGTCATGGAAATTAAGATAAAGTCATTGAAAAGCCATTGAAAACAACTGCTAAAAATGTGTAAATCACAAATATGAATTTTAACTTCTCATTTAACAGTAAGTCTCACAATTAGGACACTGTAGCCTTATCATATTACTGCCAATAGCGTGCTTTAATTCTAGGGTGCCAGCTCAGACCATTTGGTAACAGCCATCCAGCAGGGACAGTAGAGACATGAAACCTCTTCAGATATCTTTACCAGCACCCCTGAGCTTCACCCCCATTTCAACCTGCCGCTGCTGACAAGCCCCCCCGGAGGGTGCCACTGTTTTTAGCTCCTTATGTATGGTGAGAAAAACTAGACCCATGGGAGGCTTTCTACCATTACGCAGAAGCAGCATCATCCGTGTGCTCAGTACTAGCACCTCAACACGCTATTCTGTCTGCTCTGATCAAGTCTGCCCTTAAATGTCTCATTTTTTTTTCTTCAAACCAAGGAAAAACTTGCAAAATGGGGAAATAATTTTTACAATCAGGCTAAAATAAATAAATAAATAAATAGTGTCTGTAAATGGCTGCATGTTTTTATTTGATACTGCACACATCAGCATAAATGCTTCTGTGTGGTGTGCAACATCTCTAATTCTTCAGTTGTGGATAAATGGTAATAATAGGTAAGTCTAACTATTGTGCTTATATTCTAGAAACCTTCAAGTTCACATGGAAGACACTTTATGGGGTAGTCTATACTACAAACCAGTATTATATGACACCAACAACTCAGCAGGATGACCACAGGCCTCTGAAATCTCTGGGTGACTTTTGGCAGTCGGGGTCATGAAGTGAGCAGGGGTTAAAGAGAACAAGTGCAAACAGAAGGGATGCCTCACTGCTCTAGTTGGACTCTGCCAGGCGTGAAGTTGCTGCAGACATTCCTGTCTCCTCACTTGACATTCTCCGTCATGCTTGTGTGACTCCAGACTGTTTAATTAGGGAGCGGCAAGACAGGATGGTCAGGCGAGTGAATATTTTGCTGAGGCTGTGGGGAAAATATCTAATATCTAATATAATACCCACTTGTCACTTTTCATCAATCAGTGAGTCAAATGTAACCCTGTCCCTCAAAATATAAAGTCAAAAATTTGTGAAAATAAGGCAGAAATACAAGTTATGGCATCACTGCATAAAACACCTCATGTTTTAGGATGTGAAAGAATGAGAAGGCAGGTAACGGAGCAAGGTAACCTGTGAGTGGGAAATTTAAACTCAGTCATCCAACATGAGATCAATACTTGCTACTAGATTTAAAAGTGTTAGTATATCTCGATCTACTAGTGGATCTAAATCTACTGGATCTAGATCCAATAGACTTAGATTTAAATTTAGATCTTGAAAACTGTTGGTGGGTACTAAAAGATTTTCAGTGTTCAAAGTCAGTATTATGACTCGCAATAGGTGCAAGACAATCTTCTTGATCAGTCATGGCTAAAGTTATTGGTTTACCACATGCCACATGCTTTTTGCACACATAAGAGATTTAAGTAAATTGGGGCCTAAATGTTCTAGCATTCACATCAATTTTAGGGCATCCCAAACAATACTAATCAAACTCAGTCATCTTCTTGAAGCTCACCTTCAGCCACAGTAAAAGATGTCAATTATTTTGCTCCTATATGATGCCAGCAGTTGACAGCTGTCTCACTTTGGCAGATGGTGTCCACTAATCACATGCCAAACCTCTTTGTTGTCAACAAAACCAGGAGGAGCCAGTAAGAGAAGGCCCTGGTTTTAACAACTCCTACTGCAGTCTACCTATAGTGAGCATGAGTTGTCCATATATAACGCAACTGGACCCCGTAAAGGAGGCACAGGAGAAAGTCCCAACCTCCCACTTGACCAATCCGAAGCCAAGGATGTTGAGTTGTGAAGAGATTCGCGATCTCGTGGAATCCCAACATGATCTGTGATACCAAAGGGGTGGGTTCTCACGGGAAGGCGAACTTACTCATGTGTATCTGATTGGTCTTGATCCTCGGGATTGGTTGAATCTTGGCCAAGTACCCTGATCCCCAGTGAGGTCACAGCCCTGTGCAGGATCAAGCTCATCGCCTCCACGGAGAGCTTCTCCAGAACCAACACCCGGCACCTGCTTAACAGGGCGGCGTTCACCTGGAAGGACGGATTCTCTGTGGTCGCCCCAATCAGAGTGATCGTCCCGCACTCCACGTGAGGAAGGAAGGTGTCCTACACATACATACATACACACAGGGAGAGGGGGAGAGAGAAGAGAGAGCACAAGAACCATGGGAGGAAAAGAGCTGAAAACACTGACCATCTCTAAAATGACAAAATGTCAAGGGTAAGTCTTTGTTGTCGATTGTCATAATACTTGCATCACACCTTCTTATACTGTAAGTGAAAGACTGACATGCTTTCATGGATATACTATGACTTTTAATGCTTTGAATCTTATCACCTCATCAACCGAGGACCCAGACTAGTCTTTCCTGAGAGCTGATACAGAGATTACTGAGACTAAATTTGTTCGAGCAGCACAGGACTGCTCAGAGTTCCTTGAATAGTTTACTACAGCTAAGACGTTTCTGATGAAAACCCTGAAAGAAAGCAGAGCAGAGCAGTGGCATCAGCTATGCTGGCAATTTCACCAAAACTACATGCTAATGTATTATACATGGCTCCTGCACAATTTTCATTTTACAATCCCCCACTTTTTCCAGACCTAAATGTCCTGACTCAATCTGACTCTTTTTGTTGGGGTTGTTCATTAGGATGTTACTGGTATTAACTAAGCTATATGACTCTACAGCTGAAGAAGCACATAAAAAACTGTCCAATGTTTTAGCCTAACTATTCAGACACAAATTTGGTTATTCTAATAAAATTCTCAATGTAAAGGAAATGACATAATTACTTCAATCTGGTGAATAATGGTGTTACAGTTGAGAGAAAACTATGTCTGTTACTAACCGATTAGAGTGCTTATATTCAATGTATTTAAATGATGTTAATGCACATTCTGTTTCATACAATATTTACTATGCAGCATGAGAATCAAAATAAGGAACAGATGAGTATTGTTTCAGAGAGAGTCCAAGCCAAGTATTTATTTTGGGTGAATGCATTCTCACAATGCTGCAGTTAAGACCATGAAGACAGTTTAGGCTGAGAGCTGTTCATGATTGCACAGAGTTATTTATAAATGCAGAGGCTGCAGACAAATTTTGACTGTGGTTTGGTAAGCAAAATATTAAACATACTCAACTCAGAGAGTATCTAGAGAACGCTGTACAGCTGCTGTACAAAGTGGACAATCTTAACGTGAATACAAACCTGCAGATGAAAACCTACAGTACACTTATCTGATCGATTTAATAAAGAAACTGAGAGATTAATGTGACCAGAGGTTTCACATACTATTATGTACCAATTCTGTCAATTTACCCCAGTATGCTCTGTCGGTCGGTCCACCACCCTGTGGCAACCACGGTTTTCGCCCTAGGAGACTGAAATTTGGCATGGAGGTCAAGTGTGTGTGTGTGTGTGTGTGTGTGTGTGAAGGTGTGTTTTTGTGTTCATGCCAATTGGTTAAAAGCAGGCGTGGCAATGGGAGCAACATGGCCAAACTTTGTGAAAACACACACACACACACACAAACTTTCATTGGTGAAGGTTTGTCCCGCCTCCTATACTTTAGACACGCCCCCTTTCATGACTCATTAACTGTTTGATTTAGGCACTTGTGGGAGTCATCATTGGACTAAGCAGAGTTAATTTTTCACTGGTGCCAATTAGCCCCACCCCCTACATTATAGCCACACCTCCTTCCATAACTCTCAAACCGTTTGTCATACACTCTTGTGGGAGGCATCACTGGACTCAGCAGAGAGCTCCTTTTCCAGTAATGTGGGTTAGCCTCGCTATCTCATTCTGTTAATCCATCAGTTCATTGGTCCACGAAAATCTATCCATTCATTGATCCACAAAGCTGTCCCCACCCTATAACAACCACAACTTTCTACCTATGAGGCTGAAATTTGCCGTAGACATCAAGTGTTTGTGTGTGTGTGAATGTATGCATGTGTGTACGTGGTTGCAGCTATTGTGAATTTTCACTTGTTTAAGCACTGAGTGGATTTTGGAATCTCAGCTCTCATTACAGCATCTGAAATGAGTTCTTTATTGGCTGAATCAATATCCTACCTGCTGAGATTTGTTGAAGCGGTGAATCTCATCAATGAACAGGATCGTCCTCCTCTTGCACAGTCGGAGCTCATTCTGTGCCTGCTTGATAACCTCTCGAACTTCATTGGTGGATGTGCTGGTGGCAGACAGGGTGATGAAACGAGCTGTCCCCTTCTTTTTACTGGTGCTAGCAATTATGTGAGCTAGAGTGGTCTAAAAGATACACATAACACAAATAAGAACATGTTCTGAATTATTGCAAAAAATGTAAAAAATAATATCAACTCATGTGGCTACTTTGCTCAGTCTGCCTTGAGACCAAAATCAACTGCACTGACAACTCAACTGTCAATATGTTACAATGTAAAACCAAATCAAAGACACCCATAAACTGTAAAGCCTATCAAATCTGAACCTGAAAAGGGAGCCTGGATTGTGACAAGGTCTCAGTACAAAAATTACTAAAACACCCCACATCTGTGAGGAAGAAAAAAAAGTTAACATTGGCAGTTAGTGCAAACTTTTCCTCCCATGAAAATAAAAGTACCTTAAAAATATTGGGCACCTACAGTTCCCACATGCTTGTTTTTGAGGCGTATAATGAATTTTCCAGGTCATATAATCCACCTGAAGAAGCTAATGCCCTTAGTCTGATGCCTGAAGACAGCCTCATAAATCTTCACTGTAAATCCCTCAGACCAACTCCAAAAATACTCTAATACATAGGTTTATGAAACCTGAACCCTGTCAGAGGGACTTAAAGAGTGTTAGTGAGGCATGTCAACAAAATCCAAGTGAGGTAGTCCATAACAATCCACAACACCAGCTTGACAACCTATGAAGCCATTAACATATCGTTTTCAGACCTGACAGGCACAGACTCAGATAACTAAATCATTCAAAGCAGCAGTAAATGTACACATGATTTAAGTAAGATAACACCAACAAAAAATGTGAAGTGTACAATATTAGCAAGTCCAAATTGAATAAGGCTATCATCAAACTCCAAAATATCCATATATGTAATTTGTGTTTTCAGTATAAGGATACAGGTCACTTTAAGTTTCACAATTAAGAATATTACATTCTCAGCTAAATCAATCCAGGAGCAAAAGCAGTCTTAAGGATTTTAATGTTTTTTTCCCTGAGCAAGCAAGCAAGCAAAATTGGTTGACACCACTGAACTAAGTTCCAACTATTAATTAATTTATTTCACTGTGTACCATGCATAGTTCTAAATGCATCAGGAAATTTGCACTTAATTTTGCACTGTTGCTTTTAAATTAAACATCACTTTATCTGCACAACACTGCTGATTTACACTATTTATTTCATTTCAATGGTTACTTTGTTGAACTAGTTTTGTTTTTGTTTTGGGCAAGATTACCATTAGTGCTAAAATAATTAATCTATTAGCGCATCACTTAATTATAATAAGAAGTATGTGCAGCCCATGTGTGTCTTTAAGTGAGGCAGAGGGGCTCACACACTCATTTTTCCCTAACCTTATGGGCGTGTCTTGGACTTGTGTGAGTGTGTTTTGGACCCTGCAAGCTATAGTTAGATACTGATTATAATGTCAAAAATGAATTTATCATTTCAGTCTTTAATCAGTGAAAACCTCAAGCAGCTTTACTAAGCTTTGCTTACTTTTCTCCATTTTTATCATTATATTATCATTTTAAAACAAACCTTTTTTTTCTTTTTGGCTGTTGGTCAGACAAAGGAAACAATTTAAAAGACAGCATTTTGGGCTCTGGTAATTTACCATGAGCATTTTCCCCATTTATGACACTTAATAAAATAAGTGATTGACCAATTAATCCATAGATTCATTGACAGTGAAAATGTGTTGTGACAGTGACAGTGTTTTAGAGCCTGTAGGCTGGGACTCTGCATCTAAGCTGCCTGCATCGCCTCCTCCACCACACCTTTCCACATCCCGGCGGTCCCCACAGGATCAGAGATGGTATTTCTTGGGAGTCCAGAAGTGACCGGATGAGTGTGTGCTCGCCCACAACTTTGTTTTGGCCGAAGTACTCCTCCAGTGTGTTTGGTCGCAGTTTGTCCGCCAAAGGCTTGTCGGTCGTTAGCAGTGCTCGTGATGACACACCATTTGCTGCTTTCATTACTGGTCCAGTGGGTACAGAGGACTGCCCTGTTAGTTTCTCTGGACCTGGTGATGCGCCAAACCCCGCCTCCTTCTGTAAACTGCGATTAATCCCTTTGCTGGCGGCATGATTTTCGGAACTGTGTTTGTTAGAGAAGAAGGCATTCCGTTCACTCTGACCTGAGGCTTTACTCTTGTTGGGTTGAAACATGGAGAAAACCGCAGACGGTGACGAGGAGCTCACCGAGGCATCTCCAGTTTGGTTGACAGTGGGACTGTTCGGGACAGATTCAGCAGAAATGCGCGATTTCTTCGGTGGCGGTTCGCTGTCTGCTGTCGCCTGACTGCTGTCATTATCCAGCAAGCATCTGTCCAGGTGTCCATTAATTTCGGAAGGTCTGAAATACTTGGAACAAACTGGACACTGCACCGAGTCTGACGCAGCTGTCATGTCGCTCGCCATGTTGTTGCTTCCCGCAAAACTTTCGACCCCAAGCACGTGGCCACAACACTGTAGCGCAGCTTGCATTGTGGGTTGTGTAGTTTTTGTTTCCACTGACTGCAATTACCGTTACAAGGTAATTAAAGCATACTCATACAGTATACATCACGATGGAGGAAATGAATAAGAACTACACGTAATAACAGAAGTATCAAAAAAGTTGTAAAAAAAGAAAGAAAATAAATGAAATAAAATAAAATGAAAAGCAGCCTTTCTATACTTCTTATTTTATTTTTATTTTTATTTTATTTTTTATCTGTCAGGTTGGATAAGAGGCCCATTCACGAAAAACAGGTACCGGAGGTGAACCGCATCAGGACGACAGATCCTGGCAGCCAAGTGCCCCCCTCAGCAAAAGTGTCCAAGCTGAAGTCAGTTCATCAGCACAACAGCCAAAAGATCACCAAGCTGGTCTTTTATCCTTACCTGGAAAAGGTGAAAACCATGCGCTCCTTCTGGGAGATGAAGTCTGAACTAGAGGTATCCATCACATTTATAAATTTATGTCAAGAGGTATTAATGTGATTGTCATATCCACAGTGGGGTTGTGTGTACCTTGCAGACAATATGCCATATTAGTTGTGCTGTGATATAGTTGCAACCTTACCTGTATTATGATCATGCCATGACACCAACCTTGACCTATGGGTTATCCACTGACATTCAATAAACATTTTAATTTAGCTAGAGCACCAGCAGAGGGTGCTAAATTCAAATGTGATTTTAAATGGTGTATGGAATGGCCAACCAAATTGGGCTTTACCTGAAAACACCCTGTCTAAAGTGGATAAATATGATATCATGGTGATGAATACTTATATTCAGAATGCTGGACAAGATAAAACCAAAAATAAAGGACAATGGATAACTCTGGATATTTATATTATTATTTTTTTTATCATTTATATATCTACGAATGATGTGATGACCAAGAAGCACCTAAAATAGAATATGAAATGTTGTCTAAGGTTCAAATATTCAGATGTAGCAGTTGCAACCCGAGTAGTTTACTATGATGCACAGCTGAGACACTGTAGTAATCAAAGTCCAGTTTTGTTTTTTCAACCAAGGCAGCCAACACATTCATTAGAGCAGTGAGCGTACAGTACAGCTCCGATCCAGAAATGAGCTCATTATTTGTACTCAGCGCAGCCAGTCATGAAGCCAGGGGAGCCCGCGGTTATCTCTAGTCTCTAGACATACCACACATAGCTGTGATTGGTTTGGTTTTATTCCTGCTGTGCTGCTTCCCCAGAGTGCCACTGCTGGCCAAATGACGCAAGCATGCCATGCCAGTGGCTGCATCTTTCACTCCCAAAGTGGCATTGCTTAACAAGACTAAGTAAGGCTTAGTTTAAAAGCCCTCAGAGATCATTTAACAAGTAAACAGTGCACTAAAATTGATTTGAATGAGGATGTGGCAAGGTTTCTACATTTAAGTCATTACTGTAATTACACCGAATGCCCACATTTAGAGCACTTAAAAATGAAAGTTAATCAGAGCCCGACTGATACTGGATTTTTGGGGCCGATACTGATATCTATATTTGGGAGTAAATAAATTCTGTTACTGATATATTATGTATTTGTAGCAAGGAATCATCAAATTTGATAATCAAATAGTTGTCGTAAAGATATGTATTGGAGGCCTGATATCTTACAGTTGAACAATAAATTTAACATACTTAACACAATTAACACTCAAAATATTGCAAACAAGGGAATCTGCTGTACAAACTATTTTAATGATAACACTGTTTTAAAATAATCTGAAGTGCTATTTACTGAATTTTGTACTGTCTTCTTGTCCAACATTTAGACCGAAATTGATATACATGAAGAGCCCATATCGACAGCTGATATATCGATCAGAATCTAAAGTGAACACAAAATTGCCTCCACTGAATTGTGAAGTCCAATATCCAAACAAAGCAGTTCGGAGTAACACCCCGTGTGACAGTCCGTGTGACATTTGCAACAGTAATCCAATAGCACAGGCTATTTATTTGCACCGCCATCCAAGTGTCTGTGCTGACAGGGGCAGTGGACCCCTAATCATCACAGTTCTGTCACTGAAATCTTTGTCTTTTCAACTTAAGTGCCACGTTGACGTCTGTAATATATATTCACATCGTTATAGAGGGGAAAGTACAGGGAAAGTGATAAAACATGAAAAACCTGAGAAGAAAGAGAGGGAGAAATGGGGGGAAAGGGAATTAGAGAGAGAGAGAGCGTAGAGCATTTCTCCCAGACACCCTTTGCTGGCACCTGTTACTCTTTTGTCATGGGGACAAACTGCCCGTCCTTTTGCTCCAAGTGCTGATAGGAGTGGGGGTTGACTGAATTAACAGTGGAGATAGTGTAGTAATGTCTGGGCGGTCTTTAACCCGAGAACACCCTCCTAATCAACGTTATGTCACCCCTCCTAAACCTCCACTTGACAGTCTTCTCCCTAAGCTTTGGAGCTATAAACCAGGAGAGCGGCACGTAGAGAAGATAGAGGAAGGCTGAGGGGTGAAATGAAAGTCTTAGAAAACCTGTCAAAGGGCAGGGACATTTGGCTCCTGAGCAGCATGTGTCTGGTTGCCTCCTACCTCTGGCTCAGGCTGTGTGATTTACTCTGCTACAGGAGGAGGCACAGAGCATCCACTCCACATAACATTCAGGTAGAGGCTTTTTTTGACTTGTTGCATAATACCCACAGGTATGTGCTCTCACCCTGAACCACATACTTGTCAATTGAACACTAATGCATCTCTTTTTTCCTTCTTCTCTGATGATAACTGAGTGCTATATGTGTCTAATAACCAAGGTAAATTTTGATTTAACAAAGCTATTAATACTTATTTTTTTTCTTGTTGACATGCTTTTTTGAATCAGGCTAGTTTTGACTTCTCAGATGCATTATGTCAAATAAAATGTATGTTTGTACAAGGGTGCATGATTTTATTGGGAATAATACGTGATTTTTATTGGGGTCTGTACCAAACAAATACATTAACTTATATCTAGAGATTATGATTTGCAGGCCAGTGCGTCACTGAAGCACCACAACGCTTGATTTATAAATATATCTTGTCACATTCACCAAAACTTGGCCAAGTTGTAGTTTTCACAATATTTCGATTAATTGTTCAGCTCCATTTCTACCATGTGGAAAGGGAGAATATATTGGTTGAGAGTACACCTTAACCAGAAAATGCTTCCCTCCTTATAGGAATGGCTGTATAAAAGCAGGTCTATAGTTTACACTGCAGAAAATCTAATTGTTCATTTTATTTGGAGTTCAGTTTTTTCTTCTGTGATGGTTTGGCACTTTCCAGTGATTGCCTCTTACTTTGAAAAGTTACTAATGCATTAGATCCTGACAGAAAGTCTTGACTATATCCAGAGGGAATGACAGCAACTGATGAAGCGCCACCATTTGATAATGCCCCTCTTCTGATGATCTCGCTCTCCTCTTAGGAATGTCCCATGGTGCAGGAGAAGCAGTGATTTGAAAATGTGTTTAATGGTTTAAAAGACACATTTCCACTGGGCTGAAACATATTTGTCCTATTCCCTTTCTCATCCTTTTACTCCTCCTTCTCACTCTTTTCATCTCTCAAAGTGCTCAGAGTGGCAGCTCGAGCTGTAAAATCAAGGAGTTACAGTACACAGTAAGAGTATCTGTTAGCTCCTGATATGTTAGGTAGTGGAAACAGACACAAGTATGTCTAAGTGACACTGAGCAGAAGAATTGATGTTTTCTTTTAACTGTTGACCACAAAGTAGGGTTTTAAAGGCCAGTCAAATAGAGGCACTGGTATTTTATGCGGCACGGCACCAGCACACTCCCTTTTTTTTTTTTTAAAGCTCTACAGCCATGCTATTAATTTGTAATGAGACACCTACATTCTAGCTGACACAGTGGTGTCCTTGTTCGCACCTTATCCTATTTATAATAATAAATACAAGGACACTTTTGTGCTGTAGTTATGTGTGTGCACTGACTATTGTTATTTATTTTTCTTGGTGACCTCGGAAGAGGTCGTGATGCAGTTTCCATTAAAGCACAGGATTTCTTATTGATGCACTATTAGAGACTGATGTCGGTAGTGCCTTTCCAGCCCATGAGTCCTATTAAATACCACACAATCATAGGAGTTGTCATGAAGTTCTTGGGTCAGTTTGAATGGTTTAAAATGTCTCAGTATCATGTGTCAGCAGGGAGAGGGAAAGGGTTTCCTCTTTAATCACAGTGTTATTATAATTACTATAACCTCAGCCAGCTAACAGGCACCAAAAAATGTTTCCTTCCTTATGGGAATGTCATTTTATTCAGTGCTATTGGATCATCTTCTGTTCATTCAAGAAGGCTTTTAATGTGGATGCATTTCTATACTTGGTTTCTTATTTGACCGGGACAATGTGGAAGCAGAAAGAAACCAGGATTCATTTTCATTGCTATATCAGTTTTATGTTAAAGGAAGATAGCACAAACTTTGATTAAGCTGAGTTTGTCAACTGCAGTGTGTGGTACTTGTGGTTACTGTCACTGCATTATTACATTATGCGATGGAGCATTTGGCTCTCCAGCTAAATGTCAAATTTAATTTGATTAGTTAGCTCAACGTATGGCTGTTTGCACTTTCAGTAGTAATGTGATTCTCAGAACCAGTCAGTGACAGGAGAGACATATTGTACTGGTAGCCATGATGCACATGTGTTTTACTGGGTAGTGGCTACAGTGAGTGAATTACAGCGTATGATGATAAAACATGAGATAAGGGACCAGAAGTGTTTATGAGAGGAGAGTGGAGTGAATCTACTGTGCAGATACAGTGAGCTCTAGTGGCAGAACATGAGACTGTGCAGAGTAGAGTATAACCGCTTTGATGCATTTGCCATTCAGAGGAGCCTGCATCACGCCATACTACTGCAGTATGTCTGATATAATTGTGTCTGGACGGTTGAATACCTGTTCTAGTTATTTGCTTGTTTCTGTCAAACCATTAGTCTGACATAAAAAATAGTCACCAGCTTAGTTTCAAATTGCAGACGGCATCTTTAAAGGGAATTCTCCATCAGTGTAAATACACACACTGCACTTATATCAGTGCAAATGCACACATTCTATATGAAGCTATCCTTAATGCCTTTAGGGTACACCTCAATGACAAGCTCAAGCTCTATCACCCTCTCTTGTTTCCATTCCTCTCTTGGTATTTAGGAGATCCACACTATTAATATACTGTACTGTGTGTGACTAAGCTCAGCCTATGTAACTTTGAGCATCCTGTCACTAACCTTTATTACCCTGTATGATATATCAATGCAAAATCCATTTACATGTCCACACTGTTTATAGTGTATCATAAATATCCAATGTCTGATAATATGATGAGACCATTTATATATCAGTGTAATTACACAGTAGTCATTATTGGAGTTTCATAAGATAATAATTATTGTTATTATAGGAGTTTTAACTGCTCAATTACTGGGAAAATGTATAAATTACAAAATTTGACTTTCCAGTTTTGTAGACTCAGTAATTGATTTTGGTGCCATGTGACTTATGTGGATGAAGAGTGCCACCTGCTGCTCAAAATATGATAAAGCCAAGGGAGTGCTAGGCACAAAACGATTGCACTCCTCTAATTTGATATAATTTAGGTGGGTGATCTATTGAATGAGAATTTTCCATCAAATGTAGTATTATAATTCCTTACAAACTTTGCCATTCAAAAGTTGACAGTCTGCCGAAGTGCTGCAGCCGGCTGTGTTTACATTCCAGGAAAACACAAGCTGATGGGGAACGAACATTAGAGATGCCACAGACATTTGCAGGAGTTGCGTTTCATATCTGCACGTTTGTGCCCCCTGGTTTCCAAGAGAAAGAGTAGCCAGAGCTGGCAGGCTGCGAGGTGCGAGCGGGGAGCCTGGAGAAGTGACTGAACATCCTGGCAGCACAGCACACAGCCCCAGTGCTTCCCAGGACATTGTGTTCTCGTGTTCTTGTTTAAAGGGGGGCAGCGGTCCAGGTTTAATGGCTCATCTTGTTCATCCTGTCTGCTTGCCAAAAGAATACCCTGATACCACACAGGTCACACTACTACACACAGCCAATACTCATCAGAACAACTTGTTACTTAAAAATATACATCGTATTTATATATTTATGTATTTAATCTTACAAAACTACCAACTGTTTTCTGGTTGCAGCTTCACAAATGCTAAGATTTGCTTGCTTCTCTCTGTTTCTTATCATTATGAATGTAATACTTTTGGACTTTTATCTTTGTTGATCAAAAAAAGGAATCAATTTTAATACCTTATTTGGGCATTTCTCATTATTTTTGACATTCAATAGACAAAATGACGAATCAGCTAGTCAAAAAAATTAACCGGCTAGATTAACCGACAATGAAAATTATCATTAGTTGTAGCTCTAATGCTGTTAAGCAAAAATTGAAAATAAAAGACAATTATTATTATTATTATTATTATTATTATTATTATTATTATTATTATTATTATTATTATTATTATTATTATTTTATTTGTTAAGTTTGCAAAGCTTCTGTCTTCTCTGTTTATGTCAAAAAAAAAAAAACTGCTTATGAGAACAAGACAACTCTT